>JAQIHN010000518.1:0-119120 GCA_027917425.1 Gastrophryne carolinensis | reverse complement strand
GAACCGGTGTTTCTGCTGCAATAGATAATTAACCCTCTTCCTGCCCCGTGAGTTTGTCTGCTCACCTTCCTCTGTTTCCTTTCCCTTCTCCAGGACCTGAACCAGGATCCCTCCCCGAGGCTCATCTCATCGCACCTCAATTACGAGAACACCCCAAAAACTTTCTTCGAAAAGAAGACTAAGGTACGACCAAGCCAACGTGGTTTATTATCACATTGTTGTTGCTGCTAAAATTGTTGCCTTATGTGAGAAAGTCACAGTTGAGGACTAAGGAACCGATCTTGATGCGATCACTAAAAAAAAAAAAAAATATGGGGTCCCCCAACATGTATCGGAAACATTGGGGGAAAAACATTTGTTTGTAAGTTGGACCTGAATCGTCATTTTCAGGCAAATCTGATATTTATTTATTATTTATATAAATATTATCTATTATACAATTAATTATAAATAAATAATATAATATTAATAATAAAATAATTATAAATATATAAATATTATTTAAATAATATAATATTAATAATAAAATAATTATAAATATATACATATTATTTATTATAAAATTAATTATAAATAAATATAATAATTATTATTATAAATATATATAAATATTATTTATTATATAGTGAATTATAAATAAATAATACCATAATTATAAATGTAAATGTGTAAATATTATTTATTATGTAATTAATTATAAATAAATAATATAATAATAATACAATAATTATAAATATATATGATTAATTTTATTATGTAATTAAGTATAAATAAATAATATAATAATAATACAATAATTATAAATATATATATATATATAAATATTTTTTATTATATAATTTATTATAAATAAATAACATAATAATAATTATAAATATATATAAATATTATGTATTATATAATTTATCATAAATAAATAATATATTAAAAATATGATAATTATATATACATACATTTTATTTACTATATAATTAATTATAAATAAATAATATAATATTTATAAATATAAATACATATTATTTATTATATAAATTATAAATAAATAATATAATAATAATAATAATATAATAATTATAAATATATAAATATTATTTTATATGCAATTAATTATATATAAATAATATAATAATAATATAATTATAAATATAAATATATTATTTATTATATAATGAGTTATAAATATAAATATATTATTTATTATATAATGAGTTATAAATAGAAATATATTATTTATTATATAATGAGTTATAAATAGAAATATATTATTTATTATATAATGAGTTATAAATAGAAATATATTATTTATTATATAATGAGTTATAAATAGAAAAAAATAATAAATAATATTTATATATAAGATGGATGATTACAGTCTAAATCCTAGTGGCGGGTGCGGGGGCCCCTGGCTGGCTTTCAAGGTGGCAGGTCTTGGGGCCCCTGGCTGGCTTCCAAGGTGGCGGGTGTTGGGGCCCCTGGCTGGCTTCCAAGGTGGCGGGTGTTGGGGCCCCTGGCTGGCTTCCAAGGTGGCGGGTGTTGGGGCCCCTGGCTGGCTTCCAAGGTGGCAGTTCTTGGGGCCCCTGGCTGGCTTCCAAGGTGGCAGTTCTTGGGGCCCCTGACTGGCTTCCAAGGTGGCAGGTCTTGGGGCCCCTGGCTGGCTTCCAAGGTGGCGGGTGTGGGGGCCCCTGGCTGGCTTCCAAGGTGGCGGGTGTTGGGGCCCCTGGCTGGCTTCCAAGGTGGCAGTTCTTGGGGCCCCTGGCTGGCTTCCAAGGTGGCAGGTCTTGGGGCCCCTGGCTGGCTTCCAAGGTGGCAGGTCTTGGGGCCCCTGGCTGGCTTCCAAGGTGGCAGGTCTTGGGGCCCCTGGCTGGCTTCCAAGGTGGTGGGTGTTGGGGCCCCTGGCTGACTTCCAAGGTGGTGGGTGTGGGGGCCCCTGGCTGGCTTCCAAGGTGGTGGCTGTGGGAGCCCCTGGCTGGCTTCCAAGGTGGTGGCTGTGGGGGCCCCTGGCTGGCTTCCAAGGTGGCGGGTGTTGGGGCCCCTGGCTGGCTTCCAAGGTGGCGGGTGTGGGGGCCACTGGCTGGCTTCCAAGGTGGCAGGTCTTGGGGCCCCTGGCTGGCTTCCAAGGTGGCAGGTCTTGGGGCCCCTGGCTGGCTTCCAAGGTGGCAGGTCTTGGGGCCCCTGGCTGGCTTCCAAGGTGGCAGTTCTTGGGGCCCCTGGCTGGCTTCCAAGGTGGTGGGTGTTGGGGCCCCTGGCTGGCTTCCAAGGTGACGAGTGTTGGGGCCCCTGGCTGGCTTCCAAGGTGGCAGTTCTTGGGGCCCCTGGCTGGCTTCCAAGGTGGTGGGTGTTGGGGCCCCTGGCTGGCTTCCAAGGTGGCAGTTCTTGGGGCCCCTGGCTGGCTTCCAAGGTGACGAGTGTTGGGGCCCCTGGCTGGCTTCCAAGGTGGTGGGTGTGGGGGCCCCTGGCTGGCTTCCAAGGTGGTGGGTGTGGGGGCCCCTGGCTGGCTTCCAAGGTGATGAGTGTTGGGGCCCCTGGCTGGCTTCCAAGGTGACGGGTGTTGGGGCCCCTGGCTGGCTTCCAAGGTGACGGGTGTTGGGGCCCCTGGCTGGCTTCCAAGGTGACGGGTGTTGGGGCCCCTGGCTGGCTTCCAAGGTGGTGGGTGTGGGGGCCCCTGGCTGGCTTCCAAGGTGGCAGGTCTTGGAGCCCCTGGCTGGCTTCCAAGGTGGTGGGTGTGGGGGCCCCTGGCTGGCTTCCAAGGTGGCAGGTCTTGGGGCCCCTGGCTGGCTTCCAAGGTGGTGGGTGTGGGGGCCCCTGGCTGGCTTCCAAGGTGGCAGGTCTTGGGGCCCCTGGCTGGCTTCCAAGGTGGTGGGTGTGGGGGCCCCTGGCTGGCTTCCAAGGTGACGGGTGTTGGGGCCCCTGGCTGGCTTCCAAGGTGGCAGGTCTTGGGGCCCCTGGCTGGCTTCCAAGGTGGCAGGTCTTGGGGCCCCTGGCTGGCTTCCAAGGTGGTGGGTGTGGGGGCCCCTGGCTGGCTTCCAAGGTGGCAGGTCTTGGGGCCCCTGGCTGGCTTCCAAGGTGGTGGGTGTGGGGGCCCCTGGCTGGCTTCCAAGGTGACGGGTGTTGGGGCCCCTGGCTGGCTTCCAAGGTGACGGGTGTTGGGGCCCCTGGCTGGCTTCCAAGGTGGTGGGTGTGGGGGCCCCTGGCTGGCTTCCAAGGTGGTGGGTGTGGGGGCCCCTGGCTGGCTTCCAAGGTGACGGGTGTTGGGGCCCCTGGCTGGCTTCCAAGGTGGTGGGTGTGGGGGCCCCTGGCTGGCTTCCAAGGTGGCAGGTCTTGGGGCCCCTGGCTGGCTTCCAAGGTGGCAGTTCTTGGGGCCCCTGGCTGGCTTCCAAGGTGGTGGGTGTTGGGGCCCCTGGCTGGCTTCCAAGGTGACGAGTGTTGGGGCCCCTGGCTGGCTTCCAAGGTGGCAGTTCTTGGGGCCCCTGGCTGGCTTCCAAGGTGGTGGGTGTTGGGGCCCCTGGCTGGCTTCCAAGGTGGCAGTTCTTGGGGCCCCTGGCTGGCTTCCAAGGTGACGAGTGTTGGGGCCCCTGGCTGGCTTCCAAGGTGGTGGGTGTGGGGGCCCCTGGCTGGCTTCCAAGGTGGTGGGTGTGGGGGCCCCTGGCTGGCTTCCAAGGTGATGAGTGTTGGGGCCCCTGGCTGGCTTCCAAGGTGACGGGTGTTGGGGCCCCTGGCTGGCTTCCAAGGTGACGGGTGTTGGGGCCCCTGGCTGGCTTCCAAGGTGACGGGTGTTGGGGCCCCTGGCTGGCTTCCAAGGTGGTGGGTGTGGGGGCCCCTGGCTGGCTTCCAAGGTGGCAGGTCTTGGAGCCCCTGGCTGGCTTCCAAGGTGGTGGGTGTGGGGGCCCCTGGCTGGCTTCCAAGGTGGCAGGTCTTGGGGCCCCTGGCTGGCTTCCAAGGTGGTGGGTGTGGGGGCCCCTGGCTGGCTTCCAAGGTGGCAGGTCTTGGGGCCCCTGGCTGGCTTCCAAGGTGGTGGGTGTGGGGGCCCCTGGCTGGCTTCCAAGGTGACGGGTGTTGGGGCCCCTGGCTGGCTTCCAAGGTGACGGGTGTTGGGGCCCCTGGCTGGCTTCCAAGGTGGTGGGTGTGGGGGCCCCTGGCTGGCTTCCAAGGTGGCAGGTCTTGGGGCCCCTGGCTGGCTTCCAAGGTGGTGGGTGTGGGGGCCCCTGGCTGGCTTCCAAGGTGACGGGTGTTGGGGCCCCTGGCTGGCTTCCAAGGTGGTGGGTGTGGGGGCCCCTGGCTGGCTTCCAAGGTGGCAGGTCTTGGGGCCCCTGGCTGGCTTCCAAGGTGGCAGGTCTTGGGGCCCCTGGCTGGCTTCCAAGGTGACGGGTGTTGGGGCCCCTGGCTGGCTTCCAAGGTGGCAGGTCTTGGGGCCCCTGGCTGGCTTCCAAGGTGGTGGGTGTGGGGGCCCCTGGCTGGCTTCCAAGGTGGCAGGTCTTGGGGCCCCTGGCTGGCTTCCAAGGTGGTGGGTGTGGGGGCCCCTGGCTGGCTTCCAAGGTGGCAGGTCTTGGGGCCCCTGGCTGGCTTCCAAGGTGGCAGGTCTTGGGGCCCCTGGCTGGCTTCCAAGGTGACGGGTGTTGGGGCCCCTGGCTGGCTTCCAAGGTGGTGGGTGTGGGGGCCCCTGGCTGGCTTCCAAGGTGGCAGGTCTTGGGGCCCCTGGCTGGCTTCCAAGGTGGTGGGTGTGGGGGCCCCTGGCTGGCTTCCAAGGTGGCAGGTCTTGGGGCCCCTGGCTGGCTTCCAAGGTGGCAGTTCTTGGGGCCCCTGGCTGGCTTCCAAGGTGGTGGGTGTTGGGGCCCCTGGCTGGCTTCCAAGGTGACGAGTGTTGGGGCCCCTGGCTGGCTTCCAAGGTGGCAGTTCTTGGGGCCCCTGGCTGGCTTCCAAGGTGGTGGGTGTTGGGGCCCCTGGCTGGCTTCCAAGGTGACGAGTGTTGGGGCCCCTGGCTGGCTTCCAAGGTGGCAGTTCTTGGGGCCCCTGGCTGGCTTCCAAGGTGGTGGGTGTTGGGGCCCCTGGCTGGCTTCCAAGGTGGCAGGTCTTGGGGCCCCTGGCTGGCTTCCAAGGTGGTGGGTGTGGGGGCCCCTGGCTGGCTTCCAAGGTGGCAGGTCTTGGGGCCCCTGGCTGGCTTCCAAGGTGGCAGGTCTTGGGGCCCCTGGCTGGCTTCCAAGGTGGCAGTTGTGGGGGCCCCAGGTCGGATAAATCAGGTTCGCTCCTCTGTAACACATACAATAACGCTAACGCCACCTTCCGATTGTCCGCAGATCCTAACGATCATTCGGAACCCGAAAGACACGGCCGTCTCCTTCTTCCACTTTATGAACGGGAACCCGGCGCTGCCCACCTGTAAATCCTGGGAACAGTTCTTCGAGGACTATATCACTGGGAATGGTAGGGACTGTTTCTCTGTCTCTCTCTGGGGGATGGGGACCATCAGTCTTAGAGGCTGATTCGATAATAGCGCCAGGTAGCGACAGATGAGCGTCTGTAGCGGCATTTTCAGAGCGCCCGCTAGTAGTCGCAGTGCTCGGCCATGGGTCGCTAGTTCATAGCGACTCAGTTGCTGTTCAGTAATGATGAATACATTGTGAGGAGTCGCTATTTGACCAGTACAGCGCTGTATGGGAGCGCATGTTAGCGACTGCTCATAGCGACCGACTCACACCATATTCAGCAAAAAAACAGCCTCACAAATCTCTGGCGCAGAAAAATGCCAACATTTCTATGAGTCCAACACTCATGCATCTATAAGGTGCTATGTGCCTATGTGCCAAACCAATTACAATTACAGTAGATAAATGAAACCAATAGTATCAGCGTGGAAAAATAGCTGCGGCTGCATAATGTATAGAAAAATGACATCACCATAGTTAAGGGGTCCCTCTCTGGATCAGCCAAACTCACACCGACGCGTTGCGTGGGCGCAGGACCTCCCACTTCATCAGGATGAGATGTGATAATGTCCAGATGGCCTTTTATGCCCCCAGCAAAGGGTGTGCGCTGTTCGGCCGGCGAGTGCGACCCGGCGCCAGGACACGCCCCGTCCTCCATCACTTCCGGTTAGCATATCCGGCGCCGGCCCCTCATCAGCCGTGGAGCGCAGCCGCTCTGACCGCGGCATGCGGGTGCTCTCCCCTGCACGCGGTATATCTCAGCGGGACATACAAAAAAAGCACAACAGAACCAGACTGAATCTAGTGTAATTCCACAACGCTCAAAAGAAATTTTAATTCATAAAAGAGGAAATACACTCACAAACCAAGGAGATAAAACTGCATGAAAAATTCCAGAGTTGAGCCGGCCATGGAATCCGACGGCCACAGGGGGGGGGGAGGCCTTGTCAAAGTCGTCTAGTAGCGACGAAACGCGTCGGCGGTGGCCTGTGGCGGAGTTATTCTGAAGTGGTACCTAACATTTTTTCGCTGCCCCCCCCCCTGTGGCCGTCGGATTCCAGGGCCGGCTCAACTCTGGTTTGTGAGTGTATTTCCTCTTTTATGAATTAAAATTATTAATTTAAATTGCGCTTTTTTGTATATGTCCCGCTGAGATTTGGACGTATATACCGTGTGGTGAGACAGTGCCTTAAAGGGAAATCCATGTGAAATTGTTGCAGTCTCTGCTGGCATGTATTAAAGTCATATTTTATTTTTATTTTTACCTTTTTATTACCGGTACCTTATTATTTTTTTTATTTTTCTCGATATATTGTGAAGTGCACGAGCTGCGGGACTTTGATCTTATCTACAGTCTGTTTCTGGTGCTCTGTATTATATATAACCTTTGCGATATGTATGTATGTTAATTTGCATGTACGAATATAAAATCTAAAAAAAAAATAATGGAAATAAACAGAAAGAATGCATTAGAATGAATTAGAATGAATGCAAAACAATTAGAATGAATTACAAAAAGAAAGAAGGAATAAAAGGAATGACAGAAAAAAAGAGGAAAGAAAGAAAGAGATGGAATGGGAGAAAAAACAGAAGAGAAATGAGGAAAGTAAGAATAGAAGGACAGACCTAAAAACAAATAATAGAAGGAAAGAAGAAAAAAAGAAAAACAAAAGCGAAAAAAAAAACAGAACGAACAGATGAAAGAAAAATCAAAGAAAAAGATGCAAAAAAAGAAAAGAGTAAAAAAGAATAGAAGGAAAGAAAGAAATGATCTCCCAATGGGTAGACAGTCCTTAGTCCTGGTTAGTGCACAGCCATGTGTCCTGCATAGGGGCTGCCCAGTGTAGAGGGAAGGAGGGGGGCCCTCTCAAAGTGCAGGGGCCCCGGCATCTGCCCGGGTATGACTAGTGCTGACGCCTGCCCTGCTCTCAACAGTGCGGCACTGTGCAGACAGACAATGCATGCCTGGTGCCTTACATTAAAGCTTATCCTCATTAAAGCCTATAACCACCGCAATTCAATGGCAATGGTGGTCCCGCAGCATTACATAGATAGGAAGAGAGAGGTCCTCCATCATCCCGCAGCATTACATAGATAGGAAGAGAGAGGTCCCCCATCATCCCGCAGCATTACATAGATAGGAAGAGAGAGGTCCTCCATCATCCCGCAGCATTACATAGATAGGAAGAGAGAGGTCCCCCATCATCCCGCAGCATTACATAGATAGGAAGAGAGAGGTCCCCCATCATCCCGCAGCATTACATAGATAGGAAGAGAGAGGTCCCCCATCATCCCGCAGCATTACATAGATAGGAAGAGAGAGGTCCTCCATCATCCCGCAGCATTACATAGATAGGAAGAGAGAGGTCCTCCATCATCCCGCAGCATTACATAGATAGGAAGAGAAAGGTCCCCCATCATCCCGCAGCATTACATAGATAGGAAGAGAGAGGTCCCCCATCATCCCGCAGCATTACATAGATAGGAAGAGAAAGGTCCCCCATCATCCCGCAGCATTACATAGATAGGAAGAGAGAGGTCCTCCATCATCCCGCAGCATTACATAGATAGGAAGAGAGAGGTCCCCCATCATCCCGCAGCATTACATAGATAGGAAGAGAGAGGTCCTCCATCATCCCGCAGCATTACATAGATAGGAAGAGAGAGGTCCCCCATCATCCCGCAGCATTACATAGATAGGAAGAGAAAGGTCCCCCATCATCCCGCAGCATTACATAGATAGGAAGAGAGAGGTCCTCCATCATCCCGCAGCATTACATAGATAGGAAGAGAGAGGTCCTCCATCATCCCGCAGCCTTACATAGGAAGAGAGAGGTCCTCCATCATCCCGCAGCATTACATAGATAGGAAGAGAGAGGTCCCCCATCATCCCGCAGCATTACATAGATAGGAAGAGAGAGGTCCCCCATCATCCCGCAGCATTACATAGATAGGAATAGAGAGGTCCCCCATCATCCCGCAGCATTACATAGATAGGAAGAGAGAGAGGTCCCCCATCATCCCGCAGCATTACATAGATAGTTAGGCAGAGAGAGTCCTGCAATGCTTCCTGGGTCTCCAGACCTGCCATGGAACCGCTCCACTGTAATAAAGGGCTTCCCAAGAGCTTTAACTGAATAAAATCTAGTTGCGCGTCTCCTGCACAACGACTCAATCCAGTGGCCACCAGTTTACAGATTTTTCCTGGGTCTGATCGCTCCGCGACGGAACAGTCAGATCCAGTTAAATGGTGTCAGGGATTTCTCAATGGCAAAATCCCAATTGTAGTAAATTAAGAAGTTCAGAAGGTCCAAAGACAGGGTCCGGGTAGACAATTCAGAAGACAGATTCAATGCTGATCCACTGAGGCCATGTGTGAATCAGCTTATATAGGCCAGGTAATGTCACAGGTGCAAGCTGATTTAATGGTAACAACCAGTGAACCACACACACAAATCAAACAGGCTGCTGTACATATATATCACACGTGGAGTCAGAGTGCATACATAGAAGACTCAGGTTCAGGTTCAGAAGTCCAAAGACAGGGTCCGGGTAGACAATTCAGAAGACAGATTCAACGCTGATCCACTGAGGCCATGTGTGGATCAGCTTATATAGGCCAGATAATGTCACAGGTGCAAGCTGATTTCCAGGAACTCTGCAGAACAGCACCATCTGCTGATCAAGCTGCATACAGCAGAGAAAAGTCCCAGAAAGGAGCTAAGGAGGAACTCCAGGCATGACAAATGGCCTCAGTAAGTCCCGGGAACATAACGTATATAGTTATGATTGCCTATTGTACCAAAATCGTCCTCCAGCTCCCTCAGCTGTGCTGGAACTACAATCCCCCAGCATTCCGCAGCATTATATAGATAGTCAGGCTACTGTGAGTGCCGCAATTCATCCTGGGTCTCCAGACCTGCCATGTAACTGCTTCACTGAGATGAAGAGCTATCCAAGAGCTTTAATTGAATAAGGTCCAGTTGTGTGTCTCCTGCATAACGTCTCAATCCAGTGGCCACCAGTTTAGAGCTTTTTCCTGGGTCTGATTGCTCCGCAACAGAACAGTCAGATCCAGTTAGATGGTCTCAGGTATTTCTCAACGGCAAAATCCCAATTGTAGTAAATGACCAGAAATTGAGATTGCAAGCCAGAAACTGATATGCGACAAACCGTGTTTAATGGTAACAACCAGTGAACCACGCACACAAATCAAACAGACTGCTTTACATATATATCACACGTGGAGTCATACATACAAGACTCAGGTTCAGAAGTCCAAAGACAGGGTCCGGGTAGACAATTCAGAAGACAGATTCAACGCTGATCCACTGAGGCCATGTGTGGATCAGCTTATATAAGCCGGGTAATGTCACAGGTGCAAGCTGATTTCCAAGAACTCTGCAGAACAGCGCCATCTGCTGGTCATACAACAGAGAAAAGTCCCCAAAAGGAGCAGCTGAAGCTAAGGAGGAACTCCGGGCATGACAAATGGCCTCAGTAAGTTCCAGGAACATAACGTATATAGTCATGATTGCCTATTGACCCAAAATTCTCCTCCAGCTCCCTCTGTTGGAGGTAAGAACTGCCCTGATCTAGGGAGGCTCTAAATGCTGCTGACCCAACATAGGAGATTAAAAATATCACCTGCAGAAATCTGTCATAGTTACTGTTAACAGCGCTGAGAAACCTTCACCCCACCAATAATGATGAAATGCGACGGTCTAATGATGCACCTTCTCCTTCTAGTGTTGTACGGGTCATACTTTGACTACTTGCTGGGATGGGAGAAACACATGGATGATGGAAACCTCCTCGTACTGACCTTCGAAGACATGAAAGCCGTGAGTAGCCGACTGTCCTGCTACATGCACAGCTCATCGCATCCATGATTAGAGAGTTCTGGGGTTATCTAGTTACAGAGTTGCAGAGTTGTCTAGTTACAGAGTTACATTGTTTTGGAGTTATGGAGTTACCAACTTACGCAGTTACATGGTTGTCTAGTTACCTAGTTACAGGATTACCTAGTTACAGAGTTTTGGATTTACTGAGTTACTGAGTTACAGAGTTGTCTAGTTACAGAGTTTTGGTGTTTTGGAGTTACAGAGTTAAAAAGTTACAGAGTTTTGGATTTACTGAGTTACAGAGTTACCTAGTTACGGAGTTTTGGATTTACAGAGTTACGGAGTTACAGAGTTGTCTAGTTGCAGAGTTTTGGTATTATGGAGTTACAGAATTACAAAGTTACGAAGTTGCCTAGTTATGCAGTTATAGAGTTACAAAGTTGTAGCATAACCTAGTTACAAAGTTACAGAGTTGCAGAGTTATGTAGTTATCTAGTTATCAAATTATGGAGTTACAGAGTTGTCTAGTTACAGAGTTTTGGAGTTACGTTGTTTTGGAGTTATGGAGTTACCAAGTTACGCAGTTCAGTTACAGAGTTACAGAGTTTGGTGTTTCCTGTGTAAAGAGTTAGCTAGTTACGGCGTTGTGGAGTTACGGAGTTATGGAATTGTGGAGTTACCAAGTTATGGAGTTATGGAGCTACTGAGTTATGGAATTACCTAGTTACAGAATTACCTAATTACAGAGTTTCGGATTTACTGAGTTGTCTAGTTACAGAGTTTTGGTATTATGGAGTTACAGAGTTACAAAGTAACAGAGTTGCCTGGTTATGCATTTATAAAGTTATGAAGTTGTAGCATAACCTAGTTACAGAGTTTTATATTTACCGAGTTACAGATTTACAGAGTTGTCTTGTTACGGAGTTTTGGTATTATGGAGTTACAGAGTTACAAAGTTATGGAGTTGCCTAGTTATGCAGTTATAGAGTTACGAAGTTGTATCATAACCTAGTTACAGAGTTACGGAGTTGCAGAGTTATGTAGTTACCTAGTTACCAAATTATGGAGTTACCTAGTTACAGAGTTACAGAGTTGTCTAGTTACAGAGTTTTGGAGTTACCAAGTTCTGCAGTTACAGAGTTAGGTGTTTCCTAGTTAAAGAGTTAGCTAGTTACAGCGTTGTAGAGTTACCTAGTTATGGTGTTGTGGAGTTACCAAGTTATGGAGTTATGGAGCTACCGAGTTATGGAATTACCTAGTTACAGATTACCTAATTACAGAGTTTTGGATTCACTGAGTTACGGAGTTACAGAGTTGTTTAGTTGCAGAGTTTTGGTGTTATGGAGTTACAGAGTTACAACGTTACGGAGTTGCCTAGTTATGCAGTTATAGAGTTACAAAGTTGTAACCTAATTACAGAGTTACGGAATTACAAAGTTATGTAGTTATCTAGTTACCAAATGATGGAGTTAGAGAGTTATGGAGTTACCTAGTTACAGAGTTTCAAACTTACCATGTTACACAGTTACAGAGTTGTAGATTTAACAAGTTACAGAGTTACCTAGTTACAAAGTTACATTGTTATGGGGTTGCAGAGTTACAGAGTTACCAAAGTTATACAGTTACAAAGATAGAGTTGTGGGGCTACCTAGTTACAGAGTTATGTAGTTGTGGAATTACCTAGTTGCAGAGTTACATAGTTACCTAGTTACAGAACTACAGAGTTACCAAGTTACGGTTAACAGTTACAGAGCTGTGGAGTTCTGGAATTACCTAGTTATGGAGTTACCAAATTATGGAGTTAAGGGTGATAGTGGAATGACCTAGTTACAGAGTTGTCTAGTTACAGTTATGCAGTTACAGAGTTACAGAGTTTGGTGTATTCAAGGTACCTGGTCACAGTGTTGTGGAATTACCGAGTTATGGAGTTGCGAAGTTGCAGAATAACCTAGTTACAAAGTTATGGAGTTACAGAGTGATTTAGTTACCTAGTTACCAAATTATGGAGTTAGAGAGTTATGGAGTTACCTAGTTACAGAGTTACAAACTTACACAGTTATAGAGTTACGGAGCTGTGGATTTACCTAGTTACGGAGTTTCTTCGTTACAAAGTTACAAAGTTAAAGTTACCTAGTTGCAGAGTTACATAGTTACCTAGTTACAGGGTTATCAAGTTATGGTTACTAGTTACAGAGCTGTGGAGTTGTGGAATTACCTAGTTATGGAATTACCTAATTACAGAGTTATGGGTGATAGTGGAATTAACTAGTTACAGAGTTACATGGTTTGGAGTTATGAAGTTACCAAGTTACTCAGTTACAGAGTTACGGAGTTTGGTGTTTCCTAGTTAAAGAGTTAGCTAGTTACGGTGTTGTGGAGTTACCGAGTTATGGAGCTACTGAGTTATGGAATAACCTAGTTACAGAATTACCTAATTTCAGAGTTTTGTATTTACTGAGTTACAGAGTTACCTAATTACAGAGTTTTGGATTTACCGAGTTAGAGAGTTACAGAGTTGTCTAGTTATGGAGTTTTGGTTGCCTAGTTATGCAGTTATAAAGTTACAAAGTTGTAGCATAACCTAGTTACAGAGTTACAGGGTTAGGGGTTATAGAGTTAGAAAGTTACACAGAGTTATGGAGTTGTTGTGTTACAGAGTTACAAACTTACCACTTTACACAGTTACACAGTTACAGAGTAACAGAGTTGTGGATTTACCTAGTTACCTTGCAATGGCTGCCTTCGATGTGTGAGTCATTTCTCCATCGCCTGCAGAATTCTGTATCTGCACTTACTTACCTGCTTGAGATTCCAAGCTACAATCCTGCAGCGATACCTTGTTACATAGTTATAGATTTACAAAGTTGTGGACTAATTACAACACTATTTTTTTACTACATAGTTACGAGTCACAAGCTAAGAGGTTACCTAGTAACTGGATGGGGTTAAATTGGTTAAATCAATCCCTTTGCTGCTCTTCGCAGGATCCGCTGGCCGAGTTTAAGAAGATCTGTGACTTCTACGGATTATCCCTGACGGAGGAGCAGCTGCAGCAGGTTCAGGAGAAGACATCGTTTGTGTCCATGAAGGAGAAATCGTCCAGCAAGGACGGGAAAATGGCAGAAGTTTTCTTCCGCAAAGGTGAGTGTGACCCAGCGACCCCAGTGTTCCTGCCGCCTGTCCCTACTGCACCTTCCCCAGTGTTCTGACTGTCTGCTTTTCATCTCTGTTCTTAATCCCTATTCCTGATCCCTATGCTACCTCTTCTAAATCTATTTTTGCTGCCTGCCCCTACCTTGCATTCCCAGTCCATGTTCCTGGCCCCTGTTCGTACTCACCATTTCGGTATTCAGTATTCCTGCTACTTGTCTGATTAGTAACCTTGCTTCCTGTTTCCAATCAGTATTACTGCTGCCTGTTCCTGTTCCCGATCAGTTTTCCTGCTTCCTGTTTCTGATCAGTTTTTCAGTTGCCTGTTCCTGTTCCTGGTCAGTGTTCCTGCTTCCTGTTCCATCCTGATCACTATTCTGGCTGCCTGTTACCTATTCCTTATCAGTATTCCTGTTCCCTGTTCCCAATCAGTTTTTTTGGCTTCCGGTTCTTGTTCCCTGTTCTCGATTCGTTTTCCTGATTCCTGTTCACTTTCCCGATCAGTATTCCCGCTGCCTGTACGTGTTCCTATTGCTAATCAGTATTCCTGCTGCCTGTTACCTATTCCTTATCAGTATTCCAGTGGCCTGTTCCTGTTCCCTATTCTTGATCAGTATGCCTGCTTCCTTTGCTTGTTCCTGTTCACAATCATAATTCCTGCTTCCTGTTTCCAATCAGCTTTATTGCTGCCTGTTCCTGTTCCCAATCAGCTTTATTGCTGCCTGTTCCTGTTCCCAATCAGTTTTATTGCTGCCTGTTCCTGTTCCCAATCAGTTTTATTGCTGCCTGTTCCTGTTCCCAATCAGTTTTATTGCTGCCTGTTCCTGTTCCCAATCAGTTTTCCTGCTCCTGAACACTATTCCAGCTGCCTGTTCCTGTTTCTGATCACTATCAGTATTTCTGATTTCTGTACCCGATCAGTTTTTTTGCTGCCTGTCCTTGTTCCATGGTATTGTTCCCTTTTCCCGATCACTATTCCTGCTGCCTGTTCCTGTCCCCATTCCCGATCAGTATTACTGCTGCCTGTTCCCTGTTCCTGATCATTATTCCAGCTGCCTGTTACTGTTCCCTGTTCCTGGTGAGTTTACCTGTTTCCCGGCCCTGTTCCTGATCAGTTTTTTGCTGCCCGTCTTTGTTTCCTGTTCCCAATCAGTATTCCCGTTCCTGTTTCAGTTCCCTTCTGATCACTATTCCAGCATCCTGTTCCTGTTCCTGATCAGTTTTCCTGCTTCCTGTTCCCAATCATTTTTATTTTTGCTGCCTGTTACTGTTCCTGATCAGTTTTCCTGCTGCCTGTTACTGTTCCTGATCAGCTTTCCTGCTTCCTGTTCCCAATCATTTTTTTTTGCTGCGTGTTCCTGTTCCTGATCAGTTGTCCTGCTTCCCGTCCCTGTTCTTGATCAGTTTTTTGCTGCCTGTTCTTGTTGCCTGTTCCAGGTGAGTTTTCCTGCTTCCCGTACTTGTTCCTGATCAGTTTTTTGCTGCCTGTCTTTGTTTCCTGTTCCCAATCAGTTTTCCTGCTACCCATCCCTGTTCCTGATCAGTTTTCCTGCTTCCCGTCCCTGTTCCTGATCAGTTTTCCTGCTTCCCGTCCCTGTTGCTGATCAGTTTTCCTGCTTCCCGTCCCTGTTGTTGATTAGTTTTCATGCTTCCCGTCCCTGTTGTTGATTAGTTTTCCTGTTTCCTGTTCTCAATCATTTTTTTTTGCTGCCTGTCTTTGTTTCCTGTTCCTGATCAGTTTGCCTGCTTCCCGTCCCTGTTCCCAATCAGTATTCCTGCTGCCTGTCCCTGTTCCCAATCAGGTTTCCTGCTTCCCCTCCCTGTTGCTGATTAATTTTCCTGCTTCCTGTCCCTGTTGCTGATTAGTTTTCCTGCTTCCCGTTCCTCTCCCTGATCAGTTTTCCTGCTTCCCACCCCTGTTCCCAATCAGTTTTCTTGCTTCCCTTCCCTGTTCCCAATCAGTATTCTTGCTGCCTGTCCCTGTTCCTGATCAGTTTTCCTGCTTCCTGTCCCTGTTCCTGATCAGTTTTCTTGCTTCCTGTTTTTGTCCCTGATCAGTTTTCCTGTTTCCTGTCCCTGTTTCCAATCAGTTTTCCTGCTTCCTGTCCCTGTTCCCAATCAGTTTTCCTGCTTCCTGTCCCTGTTGCTGATTAGTTTTCCTGCTTCCCGTTCCTCTCCCTGATCAGTTTTCCTGCTTCCTGCCCCTGTTCCCAATCAGTTTTCCTGCTTCCCTTCCCTGTTCCCAATCAGTATTCTTGCTGCCTGTCCCTGTTCCTGATCAGTTATCCTGCTTCCTGTCCCTGTTCCTGATCAGTTTTCTTGCTTCCTGTTTTTGTCCCTGATCAGTTTTCCTGTTTCCTGTCCCTGTTTCCAATCAGTTTTCCTGCTTCCTGTCCCTGTTCCCAATCGGTTTTCCTGCTTCCTGTCCCTGATCAGTATTCTTGCTTCCCATCCCTGTTCCCAATCAGTTTTCCTGCTTCCTGTCCCTGTTCCCAATCAGTTTTCCTGCTTCCTGTCCCTGTTCCTGATCAGTTTTCCTGCTTCCTGTCCCTGTTCCCAATCAGTAATCTTGCTTCCTGTCCCTGTTCCCAATCAGTTTTCCTGCTTCCTGTGCCTGTTCCTGATCAGTTTTCTTGCTTCCTGTTCCTGATCAGTTTTCCTGTTTCCTGTCCCTGTTCCCAATCAGTTTTCCTGCTTCCTCTCCCTGTTCCCGGTCAGTTTTCCTGCTTCCTGTCCCTGTTCCTGATCAGTTTTCCTGCTTCCCGTCCCTGTTCCCAATCAGTATTCTTGCTGCCTGTCCCTGTTCCCAATCAGTTTTCCTGTTTCCTGTCCCTGTTCCCAATCAGTTTTCCTGCTTCCTGTCCCTGTTCCTGATCAGTTTTCCTGCTTCCCGTCCCTGTTCGCAATCAGTTTTCCTGCTTCCAGTCTCTGTTCCCAATCAGTTTTCCTGCTTCCTGTCCCTGTTCCTGATCAGTTTTCCTGCTTCCCGTCCCTGTCCCCAATCAGTATTCTTGCTGCCTGTCCCTGTTCCCAATCAGTTTCCCTGCTTCCTGTCCCTGTTCCTGATCAGTTTTCTTGCTTCCCGTTCCTGTCCCTGATCAGTTTTCCTGTTTCCTGTCCCTGTTACCAATCAGTTTTCCTGCTTCCCGCCCCTGTTCCCAATCAGTATTCTTGCTGCCTGTCCCTGTTCCCAATCAGTTTTCCTGCTTCCTGTTCCTGATCAGTATTCTTGCTTCCCGTCCCTGTTCCCAATCAGTTTTCCTGCTTCCTGTCCCTGTTCCCAATCAGTTTTCCTGCTTCCTGTCCCTGTTCCTGATCAGTTTTCCTGCTTCCCCTCCCTGTACCCAATCAGTATTCCTGCTTCCCGTCCCTGTTCCCAATCAGTTTTCCTGCTTTCTGTCCCTGTTCCTGATCAGTTTTCCTGCCTCCCGTCCCTGTCCCCAATCAGTATTCTTGCTGCCTGTCCCTGTTCCCAATCAGTTTCCCTGCTTCCTGTCCCTGTTCCTGATCAGTTTTCTTGCTTCCCGTTCCTGTCCCTGATCAGTTTTCCTGTTTCCTGTCCCTGTACCCAATCAATTTTCCTGCTTCCCGCCCCTGTTCCCAATCAGTATTCTTGCTGCCTGTTCCCAATCAGTTTTCCTGCTTCCTGTCCCTGTTCCTGATCAGTATTCCTGCTTCCTGTCCCTGTTCCTGATCAGTTTTCTTGCTTCCTGTCCCTGTTCCTGATCAGTTTTCCTGCTTCCCGCCCCTGTTCCCAATCAGTATTCTTGCTGCCTGTCCCTGTTCCCAATCAGTTTTCCTGCTTCCTGTCCCTGTTCCTGATCAGTATTCTTGCTTCCCGTCCCTGTTCCCAATCAGTTTTCCTGCTGCCTGTCCCTGTTCCCAATCAGTTTTCCTGCTTCCTGTCCCTGTTCCTGATCAGTTTTCCTGCTTCCTGTCCCTGTTCCTGATCAGTTTTCTTGCTGCCTGTTCCCAATCAGTTTTCCTGCTTCCTGTCCCTGTTCCCAATCAGTTTTCCTGCTTCCTGTCCCTGTTCCTGATCAGTTTTCTTGCTTCCCGTCCCTGTTCCCAATCAGTATTCTTCCTGCCTGTTCCTGTTCCCAATCAGTTTTCTTGCTTCCTGTCCCTGTTCCTGATAAGTTTTCTTGCTTCCTGTCCCTGTTCCTGATCAGTTTTCTTGCTTCCTTTCCCTGGTCCTGATCAGTTTTCTTGCTTCCTGTCGCTGTTCCTGATCAGTTTTCTTGCTTCTTGTCCCTGTTCCTGATCAGTTTTCCTGCTTCCCGTACCTGTGCCTGATCATTTTTCCTGTTTCCTGTCCCTGTTCCCAATCAGTTTTCCTGCTTCCTGTCCCTGTTTCCAATCAGTTTTCCTGCTTCCTGTCCCTGTTCCTAATCAATTTTCCTGCTTCCTGTCCCTGTTCCTGATCAATTTTCCTGCTTCCCGTCCCTGTTCCCAATCAGTATTCTTGCTGCCTGTCCCTGTTCCCAGTCAATTTTCCTGCTTCCTGTCCCTGTTCCTGATCAGTTTTCTTGCTTCCTGTCCCTGTTCCTGATCAGTTTTCCTGCTTCCCGTCCCTGTTCCTGATCAGTTTTCCTGCTTCCTGTCCCTGTTCCTGATCAGTTTTCTTGCTTCCTGTTTTTGTCCCTGATCAGTTTTCCTGTTTCCTGTCCCTGTTCCTGATCAGTTTCCCTGCTTCCTGTGCCTGTTCCCAATCAGTTTTCCTGCTTCCTGTCCCTGTTGCTGATCAGTTTTCCTGCTTCCCGTCCCTGTTCCCAATCAGTATTCTTGCTGCCTGTCCCTGTTCCCAATCAGTTTTCCTGCTTCCTGTCCCTGATCAGTATTCTTGCTTCCCGTCCCTGTTCCCAATCAGTTTTCCTGCTTCCTGTCCCTGTTCCCAATCAGTTTTCCTGCTTCCTGTCCCTGTTCCCAATCAGTTTTCCTGCTTCCTGTCCCTGTTCCTGATCAGTTTTCCTGCTTCCCGTCCCGGTTCCCAATCAGTAATCTTGCTTCCTGTCCCTGTTCCCAATCAGTTTTCCTGCTTCCTGTCCCTGTTCCCAATCAGTTTTCCTGCTTCCTGTGCCTGTTCCTGATCAGTTTTCTTGCTTCCTGTTCCTGATCAGTTTTCCTGTTTCCTGTCCCTGTTCCCAATCAGTTTTCCTGCTTCCTGTCCCTGTTCCCGATCAGTTTTCCTGCTTCCTGTCCCTGTTCCTGATCAGTTTTCCTGCTTCCCGTCCCTGTTCCCAATCAGTATTCTTGCTGCCTGTCCCTGTTCCCAATCAGTTTACCTGTTTCCTGTCCCTGTTCCCAATCAGTTTTCCTGCTTCCTGTCCCTGTTCCTGATCAGTTTTACTGCTTCCCGTCCCTGTTCGCAATCAGTTTTCCTGCTTCCTGTCCCTGTTCCTAATCAGTTTTCCTGCTTCCTGTCCCTGTTCCTGATCAGTTTTCCTGCTTCCCGTCCCTGTACCCAATCAGTATTCCTGCTTCCCGTCCCTGTTCCCAATCAGTTTTCCTGCTTTCTGCCCCTGTTCCTGATCAGTTTTCCTGCTTCCCGTCCCTGTCCCCAATCAGTATTCTTGCTGCCTGTCCCTGTTCCCAATCAGTTTCCCTGCTTCCTGTCCCTGTTCCTGATCAGTTTTCTTGCTTCCCGTTCCTGTCCCTGATCAGTTTTCCTGTTTCCTGTCCCTGTTCCCAATCAGTTTTCTTGCTTCCCGCCCCTGTTCCCAATCAGTTTTCCTGCTTCCTGTCCCTGTTCCTGATCAGTATTCTTGCTTCCCGTCCCTGTTCCCAATCAGTTTTCCTGCTTCCTGTCCCTGTTCCCAATCAGTTCTCCTGCTTCATGTCCCTGTTCCTGATCAGTTTTCCTGCTTCCTGTCCCTGTTCCCAATCAGTATTCCTGCTTCCTGTCCCTGTTCCTGATCAGTTTTCCTGCTTCCCGTCCCTGTTCCCAATCAGTTTTCTTGCTGCCCGTTCCTGTTCCCAATCAGTTTTCCTGCTTCCTGTCCCTGTTCCTGATCAGTATTCTTGCTTCCCGTCCCTGTTCCCAATCAGTTTTCCTGCTTCCTGTCCCTGTTCCCAATCAGTATTCCTGCTTCCTGTCCCTGTTCCTGATCAGTTTTCCTGCTTCCCGTCCCTGTTCGCAATCAGTATTCTTGCTGCCTGTTCCTGTTCCCAATCAGTTTTCTTGCTTCCTGTCCCTGTTCCTGATCGGTTTTCTTGCTTCCTGTCCCTGTTCCTGATCAGTTTTCTTGCTTCCTTTCCCTGTTCCTGATCAGTTTTCTTGCTTCCTGTCGCTGTTCCTGATCAGTTTTCTTGCTTCCTGTCCCTGTTCCTGATCAGTTTTCTTGCTTCCTGTCCCTGTTCCTGATCAGTTTTCCTGCTTCCCGTTCCTGTGCCTGATCATTTTTCCTGTTTCCTGTCCCTGTTCCCAATCAGTTTTCCTGCTTCCTGTCCCTGTTCCCAATCAGTTTTCCTGCTTCCTGTCCCTGTTCCTGATCAGTTTTCCTGCTTCCCGCCCCTGTTCCCAATCAGTATTCTTGCTGCCTGTCCCTTTTCCCAATCAGTTTTTCTGCTTCCTGTCCCTGTTCCTGATCAGTATTCTTGCTTCCCGTCCCTGTTCCCAATCAGTTTTCCTGCTTCCTGTCCCTGTTCCCAATCAGTTTTCCTGCTTCCTGTCCCTGTTCCTGATCAGTTTTCCTGCTTCCCGTCCCTGTTCCCAATCGGTATTCTTGCTGCCTGTCTCTGTTCCCAATCAATTTTCCTGCTTCCTGTCCCTGTTCCCAATCAGTTTTCCTGCTTCCTGTCCCTGTTCCTGATCAGTTTTCTTGCTTCCTGTCCCTGTTCCTGATCAGTTTTCTTGCTTCCTGTCCCTGTTCCCAATCAATTTTCCTGCTTCCTGTCCCTGTTCCCAATCAGTTTTCCTGCTTCCTGTCCCTGTTCCTGATCAGTTTTCTTGCTTCCTGTCCCTGTTCCTGATCAGTTTTCTTGCTTCCTGTCCCTGTTCCTGATCAGTTTTCTTGCTTCCTGTCCCTGTTCCTGATCAGTTTTCTTGCTTCCTGTCCCTGTTCCTGATCAGTTTTCTTGCTTCCTGTCCCTGTTCCTGATCAGTTTTCTTGCTTCCTGTCCCTGTTCCCAATCAGTTTTCTTGCATCCTGTCCCTGTTCCTGATCAGTTTTCTTGCATCCTGTCCCTGTTCCTGATCAGTTTTCTTGCTTCCTGTCCCTGTTCCTGATCAGTTTTCCTGCTTCCTGTCCCTGTTCCTGATCAGTTTTCTTGCTTCCTCTCCCTTTTCCTGATCAGTTTTCTTGCTTCCTCTCCCTTTTCCTGATCAGTTTTCTTGCTTCCTGTCCCTGTTCCTGATCAGTTTTCTTGCTTCCTGCCCCTGTTCCCAATCAGTTTTCTTGCATCCTGTCCCTGTTCCTGATCAGTTTTCTTGCATCCTGTCCCTGTTCCTGATCAGTTTTCTTGCATCCTGTCCCTGTTCCTGATCAGTTTTCTTGCTTCCTGTCCCTGTTCCTGATCAGTTTTCCTGCTTCCTGTCCCTGTTCCTGATCAGTATTCTTGCTTCCCGTCCCTGTTCCCAATCAGTTTTCCTGCTTCCTGTCCCTGTTCCCAATCAGTTTTCCTGCTTCCTGTCCCTGTTCCTGATCAGTTTTCCTGCTTCCCGTCCCTGTTCCCAATCGGTATTCTTGCTGCCTGTCTCTGTTCCCAATCAATTTTCCTGCTTCCTGTCCCTGTTCCCAATCAGTTTTCCTGCTTCCTGTCCCTGTTCCTGATCAGTTTTCTTGCTTCCTGTCCCTGTTCCTGATCAGTTTTCTTGCTTCCTGTCCCTGTTCCTGATCAGTTTTCTTGCTTCCTGTCCCTGTTCCTGATCAGTTTTCTTGCTTCCTGTCCCTGTTCCTGATCAGTTTTCTTGCTTCCTGTCCCTGTTCCTGATCAGTTTTCTTGCTTCCTGTCCCTGTTCCCAATCAGTTTTCTTGCATCCTGTCCCTGTTCCTGATCAGTTTTCTTGCATCCTGTCCCTGTTCCTGATCAGTTTTCTTGCTTCCTGTCCCTGTTCCTGATCAGTTTTCCTGCTTCCTGTCCCTGTTCCTGATCAGTTTTCTTGCTTCCTCTCCCTTTTCCTGATCAGTTTTCTTGCTTCCTCTCCCTTTTCCTGATCAGTTTTCTTGCTTCCTGTCCCTGTTCCTGATCAGTTTTCTTGCTTCCTGCCCCTGTTCCCAATCAGTTTTCTTGCATCCTGTCCCTGTTCCTGATCAGTTTTCTTGCATCCTGTCCCTGTTCCTGATCAGTTTTCTTGCATCCTGTCCCTGTTCCTGATCAGTTTTCTTGCTTCCTGTCCCTGTTCCTGATCAGTTTTCCTGCTTCCTGTCCCTGTTCCTGATCAGTTTTCTTGCTTCCTCTCCCTTTTCCTGATCAGTTTTCTTGCTTCCTGTCCCTGTTCCTGATCAGTTTTCTTGCTTACTGTCCCTGTTCCTGATCAGTTTTCTTGCATCCTGTCCCTGTTCCTGATCAGTTTTCTTGCTTCCTGTCCCTGTTCCTGATCAGTTTTCCTGCTTCCTGTCCCTGTTCCTGATCAGTTTTCTTGCTTCCTCTCCCTTTTCCTGATCAGTTTTCTTGCTTCCTGTCCCTGTTCCTGATCAGTTTTCTTGCTTACTGTCCCTGTTCCTGATCAGTTTTCTTGCTTACTGTCCCTGTTCCTGATCAGTTTTCTTGCTTCCTGTCCCTGTTCCTGATCAGTTTTCTTGCTTACTGTCCCTGTTCCTGATCAGTTTTCTTGCTTACTGTCCCTGTTCCTGATCAGTTTCCTTGCTTCCTGTCCATGTTCCTGATCAGTTTTCCTGCTTCTCGTTCCTGTGCCTGATCAGTTTTCCTGTTGCCCGATTCTACCTCTTGATCCCCATGATCACCATTTCTACAATGGTGGGGGCATGGCTGGTAACGAGGGGGCGGAGCTCCACATAAAGCTGTACCTGTGATGTCATTACAGGGGAGATCGGGGACTGGAAGAGCCTGTTCACGGAGGAGCAGAGCCGGGCGGTGGACGCGCTGTATGAGAAGCATCTCGCCGGAACCAAACTGGGGAAGATGCTGAACTATGAAAAGTACTGCACTTATTAATATTCAGGAGGGTGGCCCCGCCCCCTTTTAGCCTCCGGATTTGTAACTTTTTGTATGAAATAAAAGCATTTCCAAAATGTTTCCTTGTTATTTAATGTTCGCCCCGCTCTGTGATGTCATAGCAGTTATCTACCTCGTCGTGCTCTGTGATGTCATAGCAGTTACCTTCCTCGTTGTGCTCTGTGATGTCATAGCAGTTACCTTCCTCGTCGTGCTCTGTGATGTCATAGCAGTTACCTTCCTCGTCGTGCTCTGTGATGTCATAGCAGTTACCTTCCTCGTCGTGCTCTGTGATGTCATAGCAGTTATCTTCCTTGTGCTCTGTGATGTCATAGCAGTTACCTTCCTTGTCATGCTCTGTGATGTCATAGCAGTTATCTTCCTTGTGCTCTGTGATGTCATAGCATTTATCTTCCCTGTTGGGCTCTGTGATGTCTTAGCAGTTTTCTTCCTCGTCGTGCTCTGTGATGTCATAGCAGGTATTTTCCTTGTTGTGCTCTGTGATGTCATAGCAGTTATCTTCCTTGTCGTGCTCTGTGATGTCATAGCAGTTATCTTCCTCGTTGTACTCTGTGATGTCATAGCAGTTATCTTCCTCGTTGTGCTCTGTGATGTCATAGCAGTTATCTTCCTCGTTGTGCTCTGTGATGTCATAGCAGTTATCTTCCTCGTCATGCTCTGTGATGTCATAGCAGTTATCTTCCTCGTCGTGCTCTGTGATGTCATAGCAGTTATCTTCCTTGTTGTGCTCTGTGATATCATAGCAGTTATCTTCCTCGTCATGCTCTGTGATGTTTTAGCAGTTATCTTCCCTGTTGGGCTCTGTGATGTCATAGGAGTTATCTTCCCTGTTGGGCTCTGTGATGTCATAGGAGTTATCTTCCGTGTAATTGGACAACATTAAAATGGACGGGGAGTGTAAGGCCACCCTAAAAGGTGAGTGCTCTGGTCTAAACTGATGCACATGGCTCATATTGGGTCAGCTTGTTTTGATTGTGCAACTGTAAGGCTGTGAAATTATATGACATCATAGCGGACGGGGAGTGTGAGGCCACCCTCTGCCAGCACTTTATCACATAAAAGGTGAGCGCTCTGAGATAAACTGATACGTTTGATACCTGGCCATGTCTCATGTTGGGTCAGATAAGGTTCCTGACGCGCTGGGATTATTTGATTGGCCAATCGTGCGGCTGTAAAATGAGACGACATCATTGCGGACGGGGAGTGTAACGCCCCACTCTGCCAGCACCTTGTCACATATAAATGTGAGCGCTCTGGGCTCCGCGCCACACACGCCAACATGTCCCGCAAAGAGAAAGCCAGTATGCGGGAGAGGCACCAGGTTTACATGGATAAGCTTATAGAGAGGGGGAGAACCATGACCCCGGAAGAGCTGCAGTGGCGCCACCGGGGGATCCTCTACCCCAGCCTCCTCTGCAGCGATGAAAACTTCCGAGCCATGGAGACCCTGCAGGCCCGGGAGGACGACGTGCTCATCGTAACCTACCCCAAGTGTGGTGAGTGCGGCTACTTACCTCTACGGCTGTACTGTGGAGACGGGGGGGTGGGGGTTAGAACCCCTTTGCTGGAGAAGGAGACGACTGAGTAGATTATAGGGCAGGTCCAGTAGGTGGCGCCCTGAACTGAGCCGTGATTTGATTGGCTTGCGGCCATTCAGGAAGACAGAGTGGCACCTATCCCAGTGATGAAACGACGATGGTGCTAATCATTAACCTCCCATGCTACAGGCAGAAAGTGTCCTCAGGGGCCCCTGCAGTGCCAGTGATGACCTAAAGGGGGCCCCCAACCTCGAAAGAGGGACGCCGATCTGTCACTATCCTTGCACCCAATTCTCCTCCACACACTTACTCTCTGCATTAACCTCTTGCATCTCTATAGTCATATGGATGACAGGGCATGCTGGGGCTTGCAGTTCCACGGGAAGGCCACACCCCCTGCTCCCCCTACATTACAATATGGGAAGGCCACACCCCCTGCTCCTCCTGCATTTCAATATGGGAAGGCCACACCCCCTGCTCCTCCTGCATTACAATATGGGAAGGCCACACCCCCTGCTCCTCCTGCATTACAATATGGGAAGGCCACACCCCCTGCATTACAATATGGCAAGGCCACACCCCCTGCTCCTCCTGCATTATAATATGGCAAGGCCACACCCCCTGCTCCTCCTGCATTATAATATGGGAAGGCCACACCCCCTGCTCCCCCTGCATTACAATATGGGAAGGCCACACCCCCTGCTCCCCCTGCATTACAATATAGGAAGGCCACACCCCCTGCCCCCCCTGCATTACAATATGGGAAGGCCACACCCCCTGCATTACAATATTGGAAGGTCACACCCCCTGCTCCCCCTGCATTACAATATGGGAAGGCCACACCCCCTGCTCTCCCTGCATTACAATATGGGAAGGCCACACCCCCTGCTCCCCCTGCATTATAATATGGGAAGGCCACACCCTCTGCTCCCCCTGCATTACAATATGGGAAGGCCACACCCCCTGCTCCCCCTGCATTACAATATGGGAAGGTCACACCCCCTGCATTACAATATGGGAAGGCCACACCCCCTGCTCCCCCTGCATTACAATATGGGAAGGCCACACCCCCTGCTCCCCCTGCATTACAATATGGGAAGGCCACACCCCCTGCTCCCCCTGCATTACAATATGGGAAGGCCACACCCCCTGCTCCCCCTGCATTACAATATGGGAAGGCCACACCCCCTGCTCCTCCTGCATTACAATATGGGAAGGCCACACCCCCTGCTCCCCCTGCATTACAATATGGAAAGGCCACACCCTCTGCTCCTCCTACATTACAATCTTGGAAGGCTGCTCCCCCTGCATTACAATATGGGAAAGCCACACCCCCTGCTCCCCCTGCATTACAATATGGGAAGGCCACACCCCCTGCTACTCCTGCAATACAATATGGGAAGGCCACACCCCCTGCTCCCCCTGCATTACAATATGGGAAGGCCACACCCCCTGCTCCCCCTGCATTACAATATGGGAAGGCCACACCCCCTGCTCCCCCTGCATTACAATATGGTAATGTCTCCCTGCCTGGCTCTCCAAACACGCGACAGGAAGGGCTCATGGCAGCCGGGGATGTAGTGAGATTGGGAAAGGAAGATTAAAGTGGACCTAATCCCACTGCGAACTGCCCGGGAATCTTATAGATCGATTCCTTCCCCCCAGGGCAACCAGAATCGGGATGCCCCGCTGTGTGTTACCCCCCAGGTCGCCCCATGCATTTACCTTGCTTTCCGTTCCAACGGTGCATGCGCTATCCCTCTAGCAGGGCGCGTGCCCACATCAGGCATTTGTGAACTGCCAGTTAGAGGAAAGTGGGGGATGTGGCCACCAGCACGCTAAAGTCCGCTGGCCTTAGACGCCATGACGTCAGCAGCTCCGGGTGCACTGATTGGATAAGAGGCTGCACATGCGCCGTAGGACCGGGAAGAGATGAGTTAACTTCCCCGATCTGGGGTGTTTCACATAGTGGGGCATCCCTGATCAGGGTGCCCCGAGGGCAAGGACCAAAACCCAGGATAGTCAAAATCTTGGATTTTAGTCCACTTTAACATGATCATAGACACAAAGGAGCCCTCTACATTTCTGGAAAAGCTGACCTGCTGCACAGTGTTGGGGTAATTCCCTGGGGTATCCTGCACGCCCCTGCCTTTTGAGCGTCTGCCTCTGAGTAATCTCTGCATAATGAGGCTAGGAACTTATATGATGCGCGAAGGGACAGCGAATACAACAGCTTTCATCATACAAATTCAGTTAAATGAAGAGAAGTTTGCAATCTTATACCCTGCTCGCAGTGCGCAGCCAGTGCCCCCCCCCACCTTTCCAAAACAAAATCTCACACAGGACACATAGATAAGCAACACTTCTTAAGAAAACAAAAAGAAAACAGGATGTGCGGCCTTATAGACGAGCTAGGAACTCATATGATGCGCGAAGGGACAGCGAATACAACAGCTTTCATCATACAAGTTCAGTTTAATGAAGAGAAGCTTACAGCATTATATCCTGCAGCGCACAGCCAGTGCCGCCACCTTTCCAAAACAAAATCTCATACAGGACACGTAGATAAGCAACACTTCTTAAAGCGGACCTTCACTCTGAATAACAGTCTATCTTTTATGTTTCCCACACCCTGTACATACAGATTGCCCACATTAAAGATCATCCTACCTGCATATACTGCATGTTATGAGCCTTTAAACATCCAAGATGGCGGCTTATGGAAGCCGCCATCTTATCAGGCAGCCTGTAAACAGGAAGTGCCTCCTGACTGTGCTGCTCTGCATTCTGGGACTGCTGACCTTTACCTGACCCCAGCTCTGCTCTGTCTGAGCAAAGCACAGCTATAACCCGCCCCCCTGTACCTTATCCCACTCTCCTTTCCTCAGTAAGTGTGATGCTTCTGAGTCAAGATGGCGGCGCCCGTATCCTAAAGTCCTGAACAGAGTTGCAGCCCAGTGGGGGAAAGAATAATAAGTAAGTGACTGAAACGTAAAATATATTAATTTTAGATGCTGGGGAACCGTTTTTTAAGAGTTTGGGCTTTTCATTGAATCACGCTGAAGGTACACCCCTGATCGGATCAATAAATTCTCCCCTTCAGAATCCCCTTGCTGCTTCAGAGGCTGTAACGTCAGAGGTGACATGATGCATGTCTGGTGGGACTGCCCAGTAACTAGAGACATATGGGACAGGGTCTATAAAGTTATATCAGAAGTCCTCCACACACCATTGAACAAAGACCCCTGGGAAGCCCTTCTGTCTCTGAAAATGGGCACATTCTCCAAAGCAGGATGGCATTTAGCCCTCCATATTTTTGCAGCAGTGAAAGCCACGATAGCCAGGTGTTGGAAAACGCCCTCCATCCCTTGGTCAGAGATACAAAATAGAATATCTGACACCCTTTGCAATGAAAAAATAACGGCAATAGTAAATGATTCCTATGATAAGTTCAGGAAAGTGTGGGACCCATGGGTGGAATATATAGGCCTGCAGAACTCCCAGGTTGACCCGGTCTTCCCGTTCCCGGTGTAATTATTTCCCCCCCTCTGGACTATCCTGAAGAACACCAATACACCATCCCTGGTAATCTTACTCAAGCCACTTCCCCGCCTCCCCCCCCCCCCCCCCACCCGCTCCAAACCTATTTCTTCCAACTCTAATTTGTTTGTGTTATTCTTAAAATCTATGTCTATAATGTTTGATATCAGCAAAGACAGCACTTTGGACCAAAGCAAAGATTAAGATCAAGGTTTACCTTAGAAGGTTTAATCAGCAACCAGTTCAACTAAATTTCAGTTAAATATTCTTTTATATCCTTTTATCCGTCAAATCCAGGACACTAGCGCAGGAAATCAGACAACGAGATCCATAATAGTCAGCAGAGAGACTATAAGCTTTATTTCAGCTGACAACAGTTTAAGACACATCTGTTAGACAATGTCATAGCATGTGATTTTTTGATATGCTGTCTTTTGTACTTGAAAACCTTAATAAAACCTTTGTAAAAGAAATCACGCTGAAGGTCCGGTTTAAGAAAACAAAAAGAAAACAGAAGGATGTGCAGCCTTATAGACGGGCGAGGAACTCATATGACGCGCAAAGGGACAGCGAATTCAACAGCTTTCCTCATACGATTTCAGTTTAATGAAGAGAAGCTTACAGCGTTATATCCTGCAGCGCGCAGCCAGTGCCACCACCTTTCCAAAACAAAATCTCACACAGGACACGTAGATAAGCAACACTTCTTAAAGTGGACCAACACCCAGGATTTTGACTATCCTGGGTCTTGGTCCACTTCGGTGGGGCACCCCCGATCGGGGTGCCCCGCTGTGTGAAACCCCCCCGAACCCACCTCTCCCCACGCCGACGGACAAGCCGCGGACAAGCAGCTCCTCCGCCGCCGCCTCCCGCGCGTCCCTCTTGACGCGCAAGTGCCCGCGTCGGCCATTCACAGACGGCCGGCGCGGGTGCGCGCACGTCTAGAGGGGCGCGAGGGAGGCGGCCGGCCGCTGCCGAAACTAAGGTAAGGAGTTTGGGGTGTTTGGGGGGGTTTCACCCCGCGGGACATCCCGATCTCGGGAGGGAGGTGATCGGCCCGGGAATCTTATAGATTCCCGGGCCGATCACCGGTGGGTGTTGGTCCACTTTAAAAAAAAAAAAAACAGAAGGATGTGCGGCCTTATAGACACGCTAGGAACTCATATGATGTGCAAAGGGACAGCGAATACAACAGCTTTCATCATACAAGTTCAGTTTAATGAAGAGAAGCTTACAGCGTTATATCCTGCAGCTCGCAGCCAGTGCCGCCATCTTTCCAAAACAAAATCTCACACAGGACACGTAGATAAGCAACACTTAAGAAAACAAAAAGAAAACAGGAGGAGGTGCGACCTTGTAGCTGGGAGCATCCTGCTCAGGGAGGAGAGATAATATACAGAGAAGGAACAACGGCACATTCCGTTACAACATGACCTAATAACAAAAAAGCATAACTCTCAGCCTCTATTCTAGGTTAAGCAAGCCTTGGCATATAATGGGTTAAATCCCCCCCCCTCCCCTTTCACACAGTGTGGAGGATTCCTCATCATTGGTCACATTTTATTTTCCCTGTCCCGTCACAGGCACCAACTGGACCAGACAGATCCTACAGGAACTGCTCACCGCCCACCTCGGCAGGGAACCCACCGTAGCCCCGGGCATGCTGGAGTTTGAATTCGGCAACAAATACGAGGTTGGTAGAGCACCGTGACATCACAATCTATAGTGTCTTCTATGGGCGGGGTTACATTGTATCATATATATGGGGTCACACCTCCCTCCAATCAGCAAGCAGCACCCCGTCCCTTCACTGCAGCATTCATGCGGTCTCATGCTGGAATTCTCTTCATTGCGGTCATGTGGCCATGGAGCTCCATGCTGGGACTTCTCTTCATAGGGGACTGGAAGCTGGAGGTCTTTCTTCAATTGGAGATGCTGACCCATGCTGACCAGAAGGTGATTCAGCTTCCATTCCCCATTCTAGAATAATCTGCCAGGTCCATATATGTTTTACCGGTACTTTGCTGTTGTGCGGCCATGGAGCGCCATGCTGGGACTTCTCTTCATAAGGGATTGGGAGCCGGGGGTCTTCTTTTTTCCAATGCTGACCCATGCTGTCTTCTATATTTACAACCAGAAGGTGTTCCAGCTTCCGTCATGTGCTTGCGGTCATGTGGCCATGGAGCTCCATGCTGGGACTTCTCTTCATAGGGGACTGGAAGCTGGAGGACTTTCTTTAATTGGAGATGCTGACCCATGCTGACCAGAAGGTGATCCAGCTTCCAGAACCTGTTCTAGAATACTCTGCCATGTCCGTAGATATTATACCTGTGCTTTGCAGTCATGCGGCCCCATGCTGGGACTTCTCTGTCATGGGGACTGGAAGCTGGAGGTCTTTCTTCAGTTGGAGATGCTGATCCATGCTTCTACATTGTAAACCAGAAGATGATCCAGCTTCCAGTCCTTGCTCTAGAATAACACTGCAGTGTCCATAGATATTATATCTGTATTTGTTGTCATGCGGCCATGGAGCTTCATGCTGGGACTTCTCTGCATAAGGAACTGGAAGCTGGAGGACTTTCTTCTGAATGGAGATACTGACCCATGTGGACTAGAAGGTGATCCAGCTTTCAGGCCCTGTTCTAGAATAATCAGCCATATCCATAGATATTATACCTGTACTTTGCGGTCATGCGGTCATGGAGCCCCATGCTGGGACTTCTCTTAATATGGGACTGGGAGCTAGAGGTTTTTCTCCTGAATAGAGATAGTGACCCATGCTGACTTCTACATTGAAAACCAGGTGATGCGGCTTCCAGGCCCTGTTCTAGAATAATCTGTCCTATCCATAGATATTATACTTGTACTTTGCAGTCATGCGGCACTTCATGCTGGGACTTCTCTTCATAAGGGACTGGGAGCTGGAGGTCTTTCTTCTGAATGGAGATAAAATCCAGAAGATGATCCAGCTTCCAGTCCCCGTTCTAGGATAATCTGCCAGGTTCATATATGTTTTACCGGTACTTTGCTGTTGTGCGGCCATGGAGCTCCATGCTGGGACTTCTCTTCATAAGGGACTGGGAGCCGGGGGTCTTCTTTTTTTTGATGCTGACCCATGATTCTACATTGAACACCAGAAGGTGATCCATCTTCCAGGCCCTGTTCTAGAATAATCTACCATATCCATAGATAATATACCTGTACTTTGCAGTCATGTGGCCATGGAGCTCCATGCTGGGACTTCTCTTCATAAAGGAACGTGAACCTAGAGGTCTTTCTTCTGAATATAGATACTGACCCATGCTGACCAGAAGGTGATCCAGCTTCCAGGCCCTGTTCTAGAATAATCTGCCATGTCCATAGATATTATACCTGTACTTTGCAATCATGTGGCCATGGAGCTCCATGCTGGGACTTCTCTTCATAGGGGTCTGTAAGCTGGAGGACTTTCTTCTGAATATAGATACTGACCCATGCTGACCAGAAGGTGCTCCAGCTTCCAGTCCCCATTTTAGAATAATCTGCAGTGTCCATAGATGTTATATCTGTATTTGTCGTCATGCGGCCCCATCCTGGGACTTTTCTTTATAAGGGACTGGAAGCTGGAGGTCTTTCTTCTGAATGGAGACATGCTGACCCATGCTGACCAGAAGGTGATCCAGTTTCCAGTCCCCATTCTAGAATAATCTGTAGAGCTTGTGACCATGGAGCTCCATGCAGGGACTTCTCTTCATAAGGGACTGGAAGCTAGAGGACTTTCTTCTGAATGGAGATGCTGACCCATGCTGACCAGAAGGTGATCCAGCTTCCAGTCCTTGCTCTAGAATAATCTGCCGTGTCCATAGATGTTATATCTGTATTTTCCATCATGCGGCCCCATGCTGGGACTTCTCTTCATAGTGCTAATGCGGCCATGGAGCTCCATGCTGGGACTTCTCTTCATTGTGGTCATGCCGCCATGGAGCTCCATGCTGGGACTTCTCTTTATTGTGGTCATGTGGCCATGGAGTTTCAAGCTGGGACTTCTCTTCATAAGGGACTGGGAGCTGGAGGTCTTTCTTCTGAATAGAAATAGTAACCCATGCTGACTAGAAGCGGCTTCCAATCCCTGCTCTAGAAAATTCACCCATGTCCATATATGTTTTACCGGTACTTTGCTGTTGTGCGGCCATGGAGCTCCATGCTGGGGCGGGAACCTAGAGGTCTTTCTTCTGAATATAGATACTGACCCATGCTGACCAGAAGGTGATCCAGCTTCCAGTCCCCATTCTAGAATAATCCTTAGAGCTTGTGGCCATGGAGCTCCATGCAGGGACTTCTCTTCATAAGGGACTGGAAGCTGGAGGACTTTCTTCTGAATGGAGATGCTGACCCATGCTGACCAGAAGGTGATCCAGCTTCCAGTCCTTGCTCTAGAATAATCTGCAGTGTCCATAGATGTTATATCTGTATTTTCCATCATGCGGCCCCATGCTGGGACTTCTCTTCATTGTGGTCATGCGGCCATGGAGCTGCATGCTGGGACTTCTCTTCATTGTGGTCATGCAGCCATTGAGCTCCATGCTGGGACTTCTCTTCATTGTGGTCATGCCGCCATGGAGCTCCATGCTGGGACTTCTCTTTATTGTGGTCATGTGGCCATGGAGCTCCAAGCTGGGACTTCTCTTCATAAGGGACTGGGAGCTGTAGGTCTTTCTTCTGAATAGAAATAGTGACCCATGCTGACTAGAAGCGGCTTCCAGTCCCTGCTCTAGAAAATTCACCCATGTCCTTATATGTTTTACCGGTACTTTGCTGTTGTGCGGCCATGGAGCTCCATGCTGGGGCGGGAACCTAGAGGTCTTTCTTCTGAATATAGATACTGACCCATGCTGACCAGAAGGTGATCCAGCTTCCAGGCCCTGTTCTAGAATAATCTGCCATGTCCGTAGTTCTTTTACCTGTACTTTGCGGTCATGCGGCCATGGAGCTCCATGCTGGAAGTTCTCTACAAAAGGGACTGGAAGCTGGAGGTCTTTCTTCTGAATGGAGATGCTGACACATGCTTCTACAATAAAAAAAACAGAAGGTGACCCAGCTTCCAGTCCATGCTTTAGAACAATCTGCAGTGTCCATAGATGTTATATCTGTATTTGTTGTCATGTGGCCCCATGCTGGGACTTCTGTTCATACGGGACTGGAAGCTGGAGGACTTTCTTCTGAATGGAGATGAAAACCAGAAGGTGACCCAGCTTCCAGTCCTTGCTTTAGAAAAATCTGCTGTGCCCATAGAGGTTATACCTGTACTTTGCGGTCATGTGACCACGCGCTGGGACTTGTCTCCATAGAAGATTACAAATCTCGCTTTGGATCATCTTCTTGGTCTGTTGACCATGAAATCTTAGATAGATTTGTTCATTCAAATAGAGTGAAGAAATACTTACCTTTACTATGCGGTTATGTGGCCATGGAGCCCCATGCTTGGACTGCTTGGACACTCAACTATACTATGCAGTCATGTGGCCACGACATATCTCTTCATATGGGACTGGAAGCTTGAGTTCCCTGCTCTGGAATCGTTTTCTTTTTCTGTAGAGCTTATATCTTTCCTTTGCATTGTGTAAGAAGGTTCCAGAGGAATAAAATGTTTATGATCTCAATTATTAATGAATTATTATTAAATCACTAATATTACTGAAAAATAGGTAACTTGGATGAATGGAATCTGTGGATGTTTATCTGCCATTTGTTATGATTCTGATCAGGGCTGGCTGATACAAGGGAAATCATACACATATAACATAAGGTTTATTTTGGTAAATTGCATCAATACTCATTATATATATATATATATATATATATATATATATATATATATATATACAGACTCAAGTAATGTTAAGTCTGGGTTTTTCTCCTAGGAATTATTTGAAAATGGTCTTTTGACTATTTAACTGATAACATATGCTAAGGAGATAGTGTTACATGAATGGGGGCTGGAATTGTGGGAAGGAATTTAAGTGATCAGAGAAACGATATTGGGGGAGGAAAAGGTGAGGGAAGCTCACTCTTCTTGTTGCATGCTCTCATAACAGACATGAGTCTGCCTGTGGAAGATCAGGTCCTAGTTGAATTTGCCTAAGAGAGAGAATTGTGCATTTTGTATGGACACTGCTTACATTTTGGACATTGCAACTTCATATCATATTTATGCCACTCATATTATTATTTAATCAGCTCTATTTTAATTAAATCCATTTATTGATTTTTGGTTTCGGCCAATACTTGTTCCCTGAAGCATCATACCTGAGATTTTATTGGATGGCCCAAAACAATTAGTCCTTGTAAAAGTTAGTACAAGGAAGGAAGAACATATTACACATTGCAATAATACTCAGCTATACTATGCAGTCATGCGGCCATGGGACGAAACTTCATAGGAGACTGGAAGTTGAGGTTCCCCATTCTAGAATAATTTTCTTTGTCTGCAGATCTTATATCTTTCCTTTGCATTGCAATAATACTCAACTGTACTATACAGTCATGTAGCCATGGGACGAAACTTCATAGGGGACTGGATCTGAAGTCCCTGCTCTAGAATAATTTTCTTTGTCTGCAGAGCTTATATCATTCACTTACATTCCAAAAATACTCAGCTATACTATGCAGTCATTCTGCCATGTGACAAACCTTCACAGGGGACTGGAAGTTGAGGTCCCTGCTCTAGAATCGTTTTCTTTGTCTGTAGAGCTTATATCATTCACTTGCAGTGTAATAATACTCAACTGTACTATGCAGTCATGCGGCCATGACACTCATAGGGGACTGGAAGTTGAGGTCCCTGCTCTAGAATAATTTTCTTAGTCTGTAGAGCTTATATCGTTCACTTGCATTGCAATAATACTCAACTTTACTATGCAGTCATGCGGCCATGGGACGAAACTTCATAGGGCACTGGAAGTTGAGGTCCCTGCTCTAGAATCATTTTCTTCTTCTGTAGAGCTTATATCTTTCACTTGCATTGCAATAATACTCAACTGTACTATGCAGTCATGCGGCCATGGGACTAAACTTCATAGGGGACTGGATTTGAGGTTCTCTGCTCTAGAATAATTTTCTTTGTCCGTAGTGCTTATATCTTTCACTTGAATTGCAATAATACTCAACTGTACTATGCAGTCATGCGGCCATGGGACTAAACTTCATAGGGGACTGGATTTGAGGTTCTCTGCTCTAGAATAATTTTCTTTGTCCGTAGTGCTTATATCTTTCACTTGAATTGCAATAATACTCAACTGTACCATGCAGTCATGCGGCCATGCGACGAAACTTCATAGGGGACTGGAAGCTGAGTTGAGTGTCCAGAATAAAAATTCTATGCAGTGGTGCGGCCACTGAGCCCCATGATAATACGCATGTGATGTTACATACACAAGGATGGTGATATATAGCAATCTGATCATAACATCTCCAGGGCACAGAGGTCCGCGTAAAATCTATGCGGTCATGTGGCCCATCTGGAATAAGAAATAAGTAATGACCAAGGTCATAACGTTGCAGAGTGCAGAGTCAGCAATTTCCTAAATGTAAAGCTTTTAAAGTTTCCACTAACATTGCCCTGATCTACTTTTTTTTCTCCAGGAACTGAACCACGAGCCGTCACCGAGAGTCATCGCATCTCACCTCGCTTATGAGGACCTACCAAAAACATTTTTCGAGAGGAAGACTAAGGTACAACTAGCAAACATATGATTCTCCTCCTTGTTGACGACTTTGCTTCTGCTCAGGAGTATCTGCTTGGTCATAACTTTCCCTTACAGAGTAGAATACTTTCCTATACTATGCAGTTGTGTGGCCTCACGTAGGAACCCTGTTCATAGGCGGACTGGAAGCAACAAAGCTACAATAGGGAGTCTGCATTGGAGACTCCTTATTCTAGGACCATCAGCTTTTGCTGAGTCCGTACCTTTCCAGAGGCCAATATTTAATTGTATCATGCAGTCATGCTGCCATGGACCTTCATGCTGAGGTTCCTTCCTCCTAAAGACCATCAGAAATACTTTGACTGGAGGTGCCAGGCAATGTTGACTTCCACAGTGAATGCCAGAAGGTGGTCCAATTTTTGGTTCCCCCCATTAAAAGCAGTAGGTAAGCAGAGTTTATGCCCCATACTATACTATCATGTGACCATAGAGTCTTTTATGAGGGCATTGTAGTACCCATAGCAAGAAGTAAAAACCCATGAAGTAAGCATCTTACTTCATTTGTTAGGGTAAAGGTCTAATATCATCAGACTCGTCCACAGAAATTCCAGCTCTGTGTTTTGTCATGCTGTCTCATGCTGGGACTGTTCTTCATAAGGGACTGTAGGTTCTGCCAGGCATTGGTGATCCTCCGATGGGAGGCACTGGGTGATGCTGGCTTCCACATGAAGGTGATCGAGCTTCTAGTTCCCCTGTGAGAAGGAGTCCCAGTGCCTGGAGCAGGTAAGCAGACCACTTCATTTTGTAAGCTAAAGTTCAATGATCATCGACGTACCTGTAGTATGCGGTTATAGCTGCTTGTGTTGGGTGGACACCATCCATCAGCTTGTCCACAGAGGTTATACGTTGCATACAGAGAAGAAATACCCATACTGTGCTATTATGCGGCTATTTTTTGGTGATCCACAGATTGGACCTCCAGTAATCCAGCTTCCAATCCCCCTGTAAAGAGTAGTCCCCACACCAAAGGTAGGTGGCCACAATTTTTTTAAAGATAAAACTCTAGGATCATCAGCTTTCATGAAGTTTAAAATGTTTGCATACAGAAGAGGAATACGCGTATTGTGTGCTTATGCAACCTTTTGCTGGGACTTATCATAGGGGACCAGAAACTGGTCCCACACCAGTGATCATCTGATTGGAGGTGCTGGTGATTTCCACAGCGACTGGCAGAAGGTGTTTGAGCTTCTCCTAAAAAGAGTTGTGTTGCCAGGAGCAGGTAAGTAGCTCTATCACCATCCTATGAGGTTATAGAGGCTTGTGCTGGAGACTAGAAGCAGGAGGTTTTTCTGCATGGCACTGATCATCCAGCAGCCGTAGGTTCCAGGTGATGCAGACTTCCACAGTTAGTGCTGAAAAGTTGTCCATCTTCAGATTCCTCTGTGAAGAGGAGTCTCTGTGTTAGGAGCAGGTAACAGCTTGTCCTCAGAGTTTATACCTTTGCTTACTTAGAAGAAATACCCACATTTTGCAGTCATGTGACCATGGAGCCTCCATGAAGGAACTCTTATTCATAGGCGACTCAAAGTTGAAGGTATTTATTTCAGATACTGATGATGCTCTGATATATACCTTTGCTTACATAGAAGAAATAACTATACTTTGCTGTCACACGGCCATGGGGCTTCCTGCTGAGACTTTTCTTTATAGGGGACTGGAAGCTGTAGAGTTTTTATGCTAGACACTGGTGATCCTACAATAGGAGGTGCTGGGTGGTGCTAAGTTCCACAGTAAATACCAGAAGATGGTTGAACTTCCAATTCCCCTTGAAGAGTCTCCGTGTTGAAGGTGTAGCTTTTGGATTAACAGCTTGTCTAAAGTTTATACCTTGGCTTACAGAGAAGAAATAACTATACATTGCTGTCATGCGGCCAAGAAGCCTTCTCCTGGGACTCTTCATAGGAGACTGGAAGCTCTAGGGTTTTTATTACAGGCACTGGTGATTCTACAATAGGAGGGGCTGGGTGATGCTAAGTTCAACAGTAAATACCAGAAGATGGTTGAGCTTCCAATCTCCCTTGAAGAGTCTCACCGTTGAAGTTGTAGCTTTTGGATTAACAACTTGTCCATAAAGTTTATACCTTGGCTTACAGAGAAGAAATAACTATACATTGCTGTCATGCGGCCAAGAAGCCTTCTCCTGGGACACTTAATAGTAGACTGGAAGCTCTAGGGTTTTTTTGCCAGGCACCGGTGATCCTACAATAGGAGGTGCTGGATGGTGCTAAGCTCCACAGTAAATACCAGAAGGTGGTCGAGCTTCCAATCCCCCACAAAGAGTCTCCGTGTTGAAAGTGTAGCTTTTGGATTAACAGCTTGTCTACAAAGTTTATACCTTGGCTTACAGAAAAGAAATAACTATACATTGCTGTCATGTGGCCCTGGAGCCTTCTACTGAGATTTCTCCTCAAAGCTAAACTTGAGGTGTTGGTGACATGAACAATAGTACTATAAGAGATTCCAGGGTTGGTGACTTCGTTCTCTGCTTCTGCTTCGCTACAGATATTGTTTATCCTTCGCAACCCCAAAGACACGGCAGTCTCATATTACCACTTTATGAACAGTCACCCCGCGCTCCCCACCTACCGCTCCTGGGAGGACTACTTTGAAAACTACGTCACTGGCAATGGTATGGTCTGAGTATGGGGAGAGTCCACCATGATGAATGTGCTGTGAATGTGGCTGCAATAGCTCAGGTAGGTGGGGATCAGGCACAGGAGTGTATCTCAGGTAGGTGGGGGTCATGCTGTTTCCATTGTTATGGGGCAAGAAGAAGCTCATGGGTGGGGCTGCCAATTACATCTTCTGCATAGCACCTCATGGGCTGGGCTGCAGATTACATCTTCTGCATAGCACCTCATGGGCTGGGCTGCAGATTACATCTTCTGCATAGCACCTCATGGGCTGGGCTGTCAATTACATCTTCTGTAAAACACCTCATGGGCGGGACTGCTGATTACATCTTCTGCATAGCACCTCATGGGCTGGGCGGCAGATTACATATTCTGCATAGCACCTCATGGGCGGGGCTGTCAATTACATCTTCTGTAAAACACCTCATGGGCGGGACTGCTGATTACATCTTCTGCATAGCACCTCATGGGCTGGGCTGCAGATTACATATTCTGCATAGCACCTCATGGGCGGGGCTGTCAATTACATCTTCTGTTAAACAACTCATGGGCGGGGCTGTCAATTACATCTTCTGTAAAACACCTCATGGGCGGGGCTGTCAATTACATCTTCTGCATAGCACCTCATGGGCAGGGCTGTCAATTACATCTACTGTATAACACCTCATGGGCTGGGCTGCCAATTACATCTTCTGTAAAAACACCTCATGGGCGGGGCTGTCAATTACATCTTCTGTAAAACACCTCATGGGCGGGGCTGTCAATTACATCTTCTGCATAGCACCTCATGGGCGGGGCTGCCGATTACATCTTCTGCATAGCACCTCATGGGCAGTAATTGGCAGAATTATTGGCCATTATTATTATTATGGGCGGAGCACTGACAGTGTCGCCCCTTGTCTTCCTAGTGCTGTTCGGGTCGTACTTCGATTTCACGCTCGGGTGGGAGAGACACGTGGATGATGGGAACCTCCTCGTACTGACCTTCGAAGACATGAAAGTCGTGAGTACCCCGGACGCTACCTACCTGTTACTGGTTGTCTAGCTACTTTATTCTAATAGTTTATAATTTATGATAAAATAATATATTTTTTTGAATATTTATAATAAGTAATAATGTATTATTTAATTTACTATAATAATTAGTATATTACAAGATAAATCAATAGAGGTGATAGAACCAGTTCATCCAAATTCTAATAATTTATAATTTATAATAACATAATATATTTTTTAGAATATTTATGGTATAAAATTATAATGAATAATAATGTATAATTTAATTTATTATAATAATTAGAATATTATAATATAAATCAATAGAGATGAGGTAACCGCTTCGTCCAAATTCTAATAGTTTATCACTTATGATAAAATTAATTATTTAGAATATTTATGTTATAAGATATAATTTATAATAAGTAATAATTTATCATTTAATTTACTATAATAATTAGAATATTATAAGATAAATCAATAGAGGTGATAGAACCGATTCATCCAAATTCTAATAGTTTATAATTTATGATAAAATAATATATTATTTAGAATATTTACATCATAAGATATAATTTATAATAAGTAATAATGTATCATTTAATTTACTATAATAATTAGAATATTAATATATAAATCAATAGAGATGAGGGAACCGATTTGTCCAAATCCTAATAGTTTATAATTTATGATAAAATATTACATTATTAGAATTTGGACGTATTGGTTCTCTCATCTCTATTGATTTATATTATAATATTATTATTATCATAATAAATTAAATGATAAATGATCAAAATTCTGATCGTTTATAATTTATGATAAAATAATATATTATTTAGAATATTTATGTTAAAGGATATAATTTATAATAAGTAATAATTTATCATTTATTTTACTATAATAATTAGAATATTACAATATAAATCAATAGAGATGAGAGAACCGATTCGTCCAAATTCTAATCGTTTATCACTTATGATAAAATAATATATTATTTAGAATATTATAAATAATATATTATTATTAATATATTATTTAGAATATTTATGTTATAAATGTTCATATATAATAAATAATAATGTATAACTGAATTTATTATAATAATTAGAATATTATAATATAAAATCAAAGAGATTAGAGAACCGATTTGTCCAAATTCTAATCGTTTATCACTTATGATAAAATAATATATTATTAGAATTTGGACGAATCGGTTCTCTGATCTCTATTGATTTATATTATAATATTATAATTATTATAATAAATTAAATGATAAATTATCCAAATTCTAATAGTTTCGAATTTATGATAAAATAATATATTATTTACAATATTTACGTTGCAAGATATAATTTATAATAAATAATAATTTATCATTTAATTTACTATAATAATTAGAATATTACAATATAAATCAATAGAGATGAGAGAACCGAGATCCAAATTTTAATAGTTTATAATTTATGATAAAATAATATATTATTTAGAATATTTATGTTATAATATTTCATTTATAATATTATATAATAACATTATTATTAATTTAAATGATTTCTTATAACATAAATATTCTAAATAATATATTATTTTATCATAAATTATAAACTATTAAAATCTGGATAGTTTTTCATTTAATTTATTATAATAATTATAATATTATAATATAAATCAATAGAGATGAGAGAACAGATTCGTCCAAATTCTAATAGATTAGAAGTGGCCATTTGTCACAGGGCCCCAGGACAGCTGTTACCCCTGTGACCCCCGACGTCACCAAGAGACTGTACTGCCCCATATTAGTGACGCAGTGAAGCCTGGCTCGCGAGGTATGGTCCTTCACAGCGCCCCAACATGTGTTGCCTTGGCAATCGGAAACACTTACCTTCCACCCTCTAATAGGCATCAGGTCTATTTGAGGATCGCCCTTTCCTTCTCCCTCCCTTAATAGGGATCACTCACTTACCTCCGCACCTCCTGATAGGGATTACATCTAAGCCGTTAAAACGGGGACCGTGATGTTAGCGCTTGCTTTTCTCTGCAGGATCCGTCAACCGCAATGAAGAAGATCTGTGACTTCTATGGGTTGTCCCTAACAGAGGAGCAGATCCAGAGGGTTCAGGAGAGGACTTCATTCGCCTCCATGAAGGCGAATAATCCAGCCGCGGACGGAGAATTTGCCAAATACTTCTACCGGAAAGGTGAGCATGACGGCAGCCAATGAAAACGTGTTTCTTCCTGTAGCGATAACCCTTATCGCCGGAGGGCTTCACCGCCCGAGACGTCCTTTTCCCAATCGTAAGAGGTGCTGCTGGAACTCCAGAGTCGTCCGTGAGGAAACAGGAACAGCCCTTACAAGGGCTAGTGAACTGTAATATAGCGTTTCCCCCAATAAGAGACAGAACTCAGTATTGAGGGTGAAGATGAAGTGTTTTTATTAGTGCCACTCTAGGCCTTATATACACAAGTCTCCATGCAATGGGACCTCCCCCGTGGACCTCATGACAAATACACAGACCAACTCTGCCGGTGACGCAATCAGCAAAACAATAGGCGTCTGTAATACACTCAATCAGAACAATGCCATTGCCTGTGACGTAATCAATTAACACAAAGGCAGTTTATAATACAATCCAAACTACAATGACCTAATTAAGAAAAGGCCAGTGAATGACCCTGTGGGCAACTGAATAGTGATGACATCCAAAAGACAGAGCGTCTGTCACACTTCCCAATAGCGTTACAGGGGATCCTGATGAAGGTTTGGGGAGTCTCTCCAAAGACTCGTCTCTACCAAGAGGAGGCTTTTTTTCTCCTTGGTATCAGGCAGGGTCTTTGGTGGAGTACTGATTGCGGAGAACCAGGGGCAGTGCAGAAAGGTCACGGTAGACTCCTGTCCAGAACCCAACCCCTGACCTGGAGCTCAGATTCTAAGGGCAACCCTTGTCTCCACTAGGATCAACCTTAGAGCAACCCTTGTGGTCAATAGAGCCACCACATATGGGATCTTCTTGGAATGTAAGGGCAACCCGTGTCTCCACTAGAGCCCCACTAGGGACTGGTGAAACATCCCAGTCACATGTTGGACCTCCTTGGTATCACACCAGGTCTTTGGTGGAGTCCTGATTGTAAGGAACCAGGGTCCCACTGCTATGTGGAGCTGGCACAGGAGACTACTGTCCAATACCCAACAATTGACCCAGAGCTTGGAATCTAATGGCAACCCTTGTCTCCTCTTGAACCCCATGTTGGATCTCCTTGGTATCACACTGGGTCTTTGGTGGAGTCCTGATTGCGGGGAACCAGGGTCTCACTGCTGAATCTCAACCCGGAGCTCGAAATCTTAGAGCAACCCTTGTTGTCAATAGAGCCACCAACCCAGAGCTCAAAATCTTAACGCAACCCTTGTTGTCAATAGAGCCACCAACCCAGAGCTCAAAATCTTAGAGCAACCCTTGTTGTCAATAGAGCATCTTCTTGGTATCACACAGGGTCTTTGGTGGAGTCCTAATTGCGGAAAACAAGTGGTTGGGTAAAATAGTCATTGTAGACTCCTGTCCAGAACCCAACCCCCTGACCTGGAGCTCAGATTCTAAGGACAACACTTGATTGCGGGGAACCTGGGTCCCACTTCTGACTCTCGGCCCAGAGCTTGCAACCTAAGGGCAACTTTTGTTGACACTAGAGCCACCACATGTTGGATCCTTGGTATCACACTGGGTCTTTGGTGGAGTCCTGATTATAGGGAACCAGGGTCTCACTGCTATGTGGAGCTGGCACAGGAGACTACTGTCCAATACCCAACAATTGACCCAGAGCTTGGAATCCCACTGCAACCCTTGTCTCCTCTCCTCTTGAACCCCATGTTGTATCCCCTTGGTATCACACTGGGTCTTTGGTGGAGTCCTGATTGTGGGGAACTACTTTTGACTCACGACCCGGAGCTTGGAACCTAAGGGCAACCTTTGTTGACACTAGAGAAACCACATGTTGCATCTTCTTGGAATCACACTGGGTTTTTGGTGGAGTCCTTATTGTAGGAAACCAGGGTCCCACTGCTATGTGGAGCTGGCACAGGAGTCTACTGTCCAATACCCAAGAATTGACCCAGAGCTTGGAATCTAACGGCAACCCTTGTCTCCTCTAGTACCCCATGTTGGATCTCCTTGGTATCGCACTGGGTCTTTAGTGGAGTCTTGATTGTGGGGAACCAGGGTCTCACTGATGAATCTCAACCTGGAGCTCGAAATCTAAGAACAACTCTTGTCAACAGAGCCACCACATGTTGGATCTCCTTGGTATCACACTGGGTCTTTGGTGGAGTACTGATTGCGGGAAACCAGGGGCTGTGCAAAATGGTCAGCGAAGACTCCTGTCCAGAACCCAACACCTGACCTGGAGCTCAGATTCTAAGGGCAACCCTTGTCTCCACTAAGGAACTTCTTGGAATCACACTGGGTCTTTGGTGGAGTCCTGATTGCGGGGAACTCGGGTCTCACTTCCGACTCTCAACCCGAGGCGTGGAACCTATGGGCAAACTTTGTTGACACTAGAGCCACCACATGTTGGAACGTCTTGGTATTACATCAGGTCTTTGGTGGAGTCCTGATTGTAGGGAACCAGGGTCTCACTGTTATGTAGAGCTGGAACAGAAAACTACTGTCCAATACCCAACAATTGACCCAGAGCTTGGAATCTAATAGCAACCCTTGTCTCCTCTTGAACCACATGTTGGATCTTCTTGGTTACTTTGGTGGAGTCCTGATTGTGGGGAACCAGGGTCTCACTGACGAATCTCAACCCAGAGCTCGAAATCTAAGAGCAACCCTTGTCGTCAATGGTGCCACGACATGTTGGATCTCCTTGGTATCACGCAAGGTCTTTGATGGAGTCCTGTTTGCTAGAAACCAGGGGCTGTGCAAAATGGTCGACGTAGACTCCTGTCCAGAACCCAAATCCTGACCTGGAGCTCAGATTCTAGGGGCACTGAGGAACTTTTTGGAATCACACTGGGTCTTTGGCGGAGTCCTGGGTACCACTTCTGACTCTCGATTCAGAGCTTGGAACCTAAGGGCAACCTTTGTTGACACTAGAGCCACCACATGTTGGATCCTTGGTATCACAATGGGTCTTTGGTGTAGTCCTGATGGTAGGGAACCAGGGTCTCACTGCTTTGTGGATCTGGCACACGAAACAACTGTTGATCCAGCCTTGTCTCCTCTAATATTTCGATCTCCAGGTTGGTGGCTCTATTGACTACAAGGGTTGCTCTAAGATTTTGAGCTCCGGGTTGGTGGCTCTATTGACAACAAGGGTTGCTCTTAGATTTCGAGCTCCAGGTTGATTCATCAGTGAGACCCTGGTTCACCACGATCAGAACTTCACCAAAGGTCCTGTGTGATACCAAGAAGATCCAACATGGGGTTCGAGAGGAGACAAGGGTTGCCGTTAGATTCCGAGCTCTGGATCAATTGTTGGGTATTGAACAGTAGTCTCCTGTGCCAGCTCCACATAGCAATGAGACCCTGGTTCCCTATAATCAGGACTCCACCAAAGACCCAGTGTGGTACTACGGATCCAACATGTGGTGGCTCCAGTGTCAAAAAAGGTTGCCCTTAGGTTCCAAACTCAGAAGTGAGACCCAGGTTCCCTGCAATCAGGACTCCACTAAAGACTCAGTGTAAGTCCAAGAAGATCCCGAGTAGACAAGGGTTGTCCTTAGATTCCAAGGTCTCCCTGGCGAATCTCAACACGGAGCTCAAAATCTAAGAGCAACCCTGGTTGTCAATAGAGCCACCACATGTTGGATCTCCTTGGTATCACGCAGGGTCTTTGGTGGAGTCCTGATTGCGGTAAACCAGGGGCTGTGCTAAATGGTCACCGTAGACTCCTGTCCAGAACCCAACCCCTGACCTGGCGCTCAGATTCTAAGGGGAAGCCTTGTCTCCACTAAGGATCTTCTTGAAATCACACTGGGTCTTTGGTAGAGTCCTGATTGTGGGGAACCCCTTCTGACTCTCGACCGGAGTATGGAACCTAAGGGCAACCTTTGTTGACACTAGAGCCACCACATGTTGGATCTCCTTGTTATCGCACCCGGTCATTAGTGGAGGCCTGATTGCGGGGAACCAGATGAGTCCAAAGCCTAATTTCTACCACTGGAAATCCCATGCAGAGATTCTCCCTGAAGTATTACCTGAGCTTCCGCACATTTTTGAAGACTCTCTATGGAACTGTAAGCGCTGGTGGCTTCCAAGGGTACCATCACTGCGGCCTAGTAGAAAGTGTCAGGTTTTGCTGTGCCCAATTGGCACTGGACTATCAGGTTCTGGGCACATTGTAAAATTTCAGGACCTGGGAGTCCAGTAGCCCTGTAAAACCTGACACCTTCTACTAGGTTGCTGTGGTGCTACCCTTGGAAGCCGGCAAAGTCTTTGAGACCTGTAGAGGCTTTTTCTAAAATGTGAGGAACCTGCTCTGGAGTCAATGGTTGGGATTGACTGCCCACCAAAATGACCTTCAGTTTACCACCTAGCAGAACTAGGTTTCAGGGTCTGGACAGGGCAATGAAGATAATCTGTAGTCAAGGGCAAGCAGAGAGTCCAGGGCAGGCATAGAGTTAAACAGGCCGAGGTCAGAAACAGGCAACGAAGGGAAGCAGGGAGAAGACAACCATTCCTCCAGACGAATGATGGCTGGACCTGGCTTCTATCATATAGGTAACAAATGCTGGGGCTGGGTTTGGGGAGATGAATGACAGCAATGGGGAGGAGGGTGTTGGAGTTCTACTTTAAGCTCCAAAGCATGGATGTAACTAAAATGACTTTGTCATTACAGGGGAGATCGGGGACTGGAAGAGCCTGTTCACGGAGGAGCAGAGCCGGGCGGTGGATGCGCTGTATGAGAAGCATCTCGTCGGAACCAAACTGGGAAAGATGATAAACTATGCAAAATACTGCACTTATTAAAATTTATGAGACTGGCCCCACCCTCTTTTAGCCTCTGGATTAATACTTTTTCTGTGAAATAAAAGAATCACAAGAATGTTCTGTCGTTCCGTGTTAAATATTGTCTCATGGCGGCTGATAGCGGTTGGCATGGTCAGGCATGGGTAAGTATTTACATAGGTGGAAGTGCTGGGTACCAGAATCTCACTTCTTGTGCAGAATAGGCACCAGTGACTACTGCCCAGAAACCAACACTCGACCCGGAGCTTGGAATCTAAGGACATCCTGTGTCTCCACTAGAGACTGCTGAAACATCCCAGTCACATGCTGGAACTCCTTGGTATCACACCTCTGACTCTCAACCCAAAGCTTGCAACCGAAGGACAACCTTTGTTGACACTAGAGCCACCACATGTTGGATCCTTGGTATCACACTGGGTCTTTGGTGGAGTCCTGATTATAGGCAACCAGGGTCTCACTGCTATGTGGAACTGTGGAGCTGGCACAGAAGACTACTGTCCAATACCAAACAATTGACCGAGAGCTTAGAAACTAACAACAACCCTTGTCTCCTCTCGAACCCCATGTTGGATCTCCTTTTTATCACACAGGGTCTTTGGTGGTGTTCTGATCGCGGGGAACCAGGGTCTCACTGACGAATCTCAACCCAGAGCTCGAAATCTTAGAGCAACCCTTGTTGTCAAATGAGCCACCACATGTCGGATCTCCTTGGTATCACACAGCGTCTTTGGTGGAGTCCTGATTGCGGGAAACCAGGGGCTGTGCAAAATGGTCACCGTAGACTCCTGTCCAGAATCCAACCCCTGACCTGGAGCTCAGAATCTAAGGGCAACCCTTGTCTCCACTAAGGATCTTCTTGGAATCACACTGGGTCTTTGGTGGAGTCCTGATTGCGGGGAACCTGGGTCTCACTTCTGACTCTTGACCCGGAGCCTGGAACTTATGGGCAACATTTGTTGACACTAGAGCCACCACATGTTGAATCTCCTTGGTATCACATCGGGTCTTTGGTGGAGTCCTGATTGTAGGGAACTAGGGTGTTAATGCTATGTGGAGCTGGCACTGGAGACTACTGTCCAATACCCAATGCGGGGAACCAGGGTCTCACTGACTTATCTCAGTCTGGAGCTCGAAATCTTAGAGCAACCCTTGTTGTCAATAGAGCCACCACATGTTGGATCTCCTTGGTATCACGCAGGGTCTTTGGTGGAGTCCTGATTGTGGGAAATAAGGGCCAGTGCAAAAAGGTCACCGCAGACTCCTGTCCAGAACCCGACTCCTGACCTGGAGCTCAGATTATAAGGGCAACCCTTGTCTCCACTTAGGATCCTCTTGGAATCACACTGGGTCTTTGGTGGTGTCCTGACTGCGGGGAACCCGGGTCCCACTTCTGACTCTCGACCCAGAGCTTGGAACCTAAGGGCAACCTTTGTTGACACTAGAGCCACCACATGTTGGATCACCTTGGTATCACATTGGGTCTTTGGTGACCTGGTTGTTGGGAACTAGGGTCTCACTGTTATGTGGAGCTGGCACTGGAGACTATTGTCCAATACCCAACAATTGATTCAGAGCTTGGAATCTAATGACAACCCTTGTCTCCTCTCGAACCCCATGTTGGATCTCCTTGGTATCACGCAGGGTCTTTGGTGGAGTCCTAATTTCTGGGAACTAGGGTCTCAATGATGAATCTCAACCCAGAGCTTGAAACCCTAGAGCAGCCCTTGTTGTATGTTGGATCTCCTTGGTATCATGCAGGGTCTTTGGTGGAGTCCTAATTTCTGGGAACTAGGGTTTCAATGGCGAATCTTAACCCAGAGCTTGAAACCTTAGAGCAACCCTTGTATGTTGGATCTCCTTGGTATCATGCAGGGTCTTTGGTGGAGTCCTAATTTCTGGGAACTAGGGTTTCAATGGCGAATCTTAACCCAGAGCTTGAAACCTTAGAGCAACCCTTGTATGTTGGATCTCCTTGGTATCATGCAGGGTCTTTGGTGGAGTCCTAATTTCTGGGAACTAGGGTCTCAATGATGAATCTCAACCCAGAGCTTGAAACCCTAGAGCAACCCTTGTTGTATGTTGGATCTCCTAGGTATCATGCAGGGTCTTTGGTGGAGTCCTAATTTCTGGGAACTAGGGTTTCAATGGCGAATCTTAACCCAGAGCTTGAAACCTTAGAGCAACCCTTGTATGTTGGATCTCCTTGGTATCACGCAGGGTCTTTGGTGGAGTCCTGACTGCGGGGAACCACAGACCCTCCACCATACCCCCTTTGGGTCTGCGTTGCCCTGACTTTGGCATAAGCAGTCAGTGATCAGATTGGTGTGTCTAATGACCTGCGGGCATTCAGGTAAGGGTCCGGAAGATAAGGTGGCACCTTTCCCACACTGGCCGGGTAATGATGGTAATCATTAACCTCTATGCTGTGGAAAGCACAACAGTGTCTTAATAAGCTCTTCTCCTCGGAGGTCTTTGTAAATATTCATCTATTGGCCGTTCCAACCTCTCCATTCATCTTTGTAGTGGAGGTGAAGCACATGTGGCCCGAGGGGTTAACACTCAAGCGTGAGGGGAGTGAGTTTGGGATGCTGGGCTCTATGGGCTTCATGAGTGGCAGGGAAAATTGGGATGTTGTAAGCTCCAGTGTCTGCCCATCAACCAGCTCCAGCATCTGCTCATAAACCCAGCTGCAGCGTCTGCCCCTCACCCAGCTCCAGCGTCTGCCCCTCACCCAGCTCCAGCGTCTGCCCCTCACCCAGCTCCAGCGTCTGCCCCTCACCCAGCTCCAGTGTCTGCCCGTCACCCAGCTCTAGCGTCTACCCCTCACCCAGCTCCAGCATCTGCCCCTCACCCAGCTCCAGTGTCTGCCCGTCACCCAGCTCTAGCGTCTACCCCTCACCCAGCGTCTGCCCCTCACCCAGCTCCAGTGTCTGCCCGTCACCCAGCTCTAGCGTCTACCCCTCACCCAGCTCCAGCGTCTGCCCCTCACCCAGCTCCAGTGTCTGCCCGTCACCCAGCTCTAGCGTCTACCCCTCACCCAGCTCCAGCGTCTGCCCCTCACCCAGCTCCAGCGTCTGCCAGTCACCCAGCTCCAGCGTCTGCCCAATACCCAGCTACAAGGCCTACCAGTCACCCAGATCCAGCGACTGCTCGTCACCAAGCTCCAGTCTCTGTCCGTCACCCAGCTCCAGCGTCTGCCCATCAACCAGCTCCAGCGTCTGCCCATCACCTAGCTCCAGCAGTCTGTCCGTCACCCAGCTCCAGCGTCTGCCCATCAACCAGCTCCAGCATCTGTCCATCACCAAGCTCCAGCGTCTGCCCGTCACGCAGCTCCAGCGTCTGCCCATCACCCAGCTCCAGCGTCTGCCCATCACCCAGCTCCAGCGTCTGCCCATCACCCAGCTCCAGCGTCTGCCCATCACCCAGCTCCAGCGTCTGCCCATCACCCAGCTCCAGCGTCTGCCCATCACCCAGCTCCAGCGTCTGCCCCTCACCCAGCTCCAGCGTCTGCTTGTCACCCAGCTCCAGCATCTTCCCATTACTCAGCTCCAGTCTCTGCCCATCATCCAGCTCCAGCGTCTGCCCATCACCCAGCTCCAGCGTCTGCCCATCACCCAGCTCCAGCGTCTGCCCATCACCCAGCTCCAGCATCTGCCCGTCACCCAGCTCCAGCGTCTGCCCATCACCAAACTCCAGAGTCTGCCCATCACCCAGCTCCAGCATCTGCCCATCACCAAGCTCCAGCGTCTGCCCTTCACCCAGCTCCAGTGTCTTCCTCTTCACCCAGCTCCAGTGTCTGCTCGTCACCCAGCTCCAGCGTCTGCCCGTCACCCAGCTCCAGCGTCTGCCCGTCACCCAGCTCCAGCGTCTGCCCGTCACCCAGCTCCAGCGTCTGCCCGTCACCCAGCTCCAGCGCCTGCCCATCACCCAGCTCCAGCGTCTGCCCATCACCCAGCTCCAGCGTCTGTCCATCACCCAGCTCCAGCGTCTGTCCATCACCCAGCTCCAGCGTCTGTCCATCACCCAGCTCCAGCGTCTGTCCATCACCCAGCTCCAGCGTCTGCCCATCACCCAGCTCCAGCATCTGCCCGTCACCCAGCTCCAGCGTCTGCCCGTCACCCAGCTCCAGCGTCTGCCCGTCACCCAGCTCCAGCGTCTGCCCGTCACCCAGCTCCAGCGTCTGCCCGTCACCCAGCTCCAGCGTCTGTCCATCACCCAGCTCCAGCGTCTGTCCATCACCCAGCTCCAGCGTCTGTCCATCACCCAGCTCCAGCGTCTGCCCATCACCCAGCTCCAGCATCTGCCCATCACCCAGCTCCAGTGTCTGCCCGTCACCCAGCTCCAGCGTCTGTCCATCACCCAGCTCCAGCGTCTGTCCATCACCCAGCTCCAGCGTCTGCCCATCACCCAGCTCCAGCATCTGCCCATCACCCAGCTCCAGCGTCTGCCCGTCACCCAGCTCCAGCGTCTGTCCATCACCCAGCTCCAGCGTCTGTCCATCACCCAGCTCCAGCGTCTGCCCATCACCCAGCTCCAGCATCTGCCCGTCACCCAGCTCCAGCGTCTGCCCGTCACCCAGCTCCAGCGTCTGTCCATCACCCAGCTCCAGCGTCTGCCCATCACCCAGCTCCAGCATCTGCCCGTCACCCAGCTCCAGCGTCTGCCCGTCACCCAGCTCCAGCGTCTGTCCATCACCCAGCTCCAGCGTCTGTCCATCACCCAGCTCCAGCGTCTGCCCATCACCCAGCTCCAGCATCTGCCCATCACCCAGCTCCAGCGTCTGCCCGTCACCCAGCTCCAGCATCTGCCCATCACCCAGCTCCAGCGTCTGTCCATCACCCAGCTCCAGCGTCTGCCCATCACCCAGCTCCAGCATCTGCCCGTCACCCAGCTCCAGCGTCTGCCCGTCACCCAGCTCCAGCGTCTGCCCGTCACCCAGCTCCAGCATCTGCCCGTCACCCAGCTCCAGCGTCTGCCCATCACCCAGCTCCAGCGTCTGCCCGTCACCCAGCTCCAGCGTCTGCCCGTCACCCAGCTCCAGCGCCTGCCCATCACCCAGCTCCAGTGTCTGCCCATCACCCAGCTCCAGCGTCTGTCCATCACCCAGCTCCAGCGTCTGTCCATCACCCAGCTCCAGCGTCTGCCCATCACCCAGCTCCAGCATCTGCCCGTCACCCAGCTCCAGCGTCTGCCCGTCACCCAGCTCCAGCATCTGCCCGTCACCCAGCTCCAGCGTCTGCCCGTCACCCAGCTCCAGCGTCTGCCCATCACCCAGCTCCAGCGTCTGCCCGTCACCCAGCTCCAGCGTCTGCCCGTCACCCAGCTCCAGCGCCTGCCCATCACCCAGCTCCAGTGTCTGCCCATCACCCAGCTCCAGCGTCTGTCCATCACCCAGCTCCAGCGTCTGTCCATCACCCAGCTCCAGCGTCTGTCCATCACCCAGCTCCAGCGTCTGTCCATCACCCAGCTCCAGCGTCTGTCCATCACCCAGCTCCAGCGTCTGCCCATCACCCAGCTCCAGCATCTGCCCGTCACCCAGCTCCAGCGTCTGCCCGTCACCCAGCTCCAGCATCTGCCCGTCACCCAGCTCCAGCGTCTGCCCGTCACCCAGCTCCAGCGTCTGCCCGTCACCCAGCTCCAGCGTCTGCCCGTCACCCAGCTCCAGCGTCTGCCCATCACCCAGCTCCAGCGTCTGCCCATCACCCAGCTCCAGCGTCTGCCCATCACCCAGCTCCAGCGTCTGCCCATCACCCAGCTTCAGCGTCTGCCCCTCACCCAGCTCCAGTGTCTGCCCGTCACCCAGCTCTAGCGTCTACCCCTCACCCAGCTCCAGCATCTGCCCCTCACCCAGCTCCAGTGTCTGCCCGTCACCCAGCTCCAGCGTCTGCCCGTCACCCAGCTCCAGCGTCTGCCCGTCACCCAGCTCCAGCGTCTGCCCGTCACCCAGCTCCAGTGTCTGCCCGTCACCCAGCTCTAGCGTCTACCCCTCACCCAGCTCCAGCGTCTGCCCATCACCCAGCTTCAGCGTCTGCCCCTCACCCAGCTCCAGTGTCTGCCCGTCACCCAGCTCTAGCGTCTACCCATCACCCAGCTCCAGCATCTGCCCCTCACCCAGCTCCAGTGTCTGTCCATCACCCAGCTCCAGCGTCTGCCCATCACCCAGCTCCAGCGTCTGCCCATCACCCAGCTCCAGCGTCTGCCCATCACCCAGCTCCAGCGTCTGCCCATCACCCAGCTCCATCGTCTGCCCATCACCCAGCTCCAGCGTCTGCCCATCACCCAGCTCCAGCGTCTGCCCATCACCCAGCTCCAGCGTCTGCCCATCACCCAGCTCCAGTGTCTGCCCATCACCCAGCTCCAGTGTCTGCCCCTCACCCAGCTCCAGTGTCTGTCCATCACCCAGCTCCAGCGTCTGCCCATCACCCAGCTCCAGTGTCTGCCCCTCACCCAGCTCCAGTGTCTGTCCATCACCCAGCTCCAGTGTCTGCCCATCACCCAGCTCCAGCGTCTGCCCATTACTCAGCTCCAGCGTCTGTCCATCACCCAGCTCCAGCGTCTGCCCATCACCCAGCTCCAGCGTCTGTCCATCACCCAGCTCCAGCGTCTGCCCGTCACCCAGGTCCAGCATCTGAACCAGGACATAGGCGACTCTGCCCCACCTGAATCAGGACATAGGCGACTCTGCCCCTCCTGATCAAGGACATAGGTGACTCTGCCCCACCTGAACCAGGACATGGGCGACTCTGCCCCACCTGAACCAGGACATAGGTGACTCTGCCCCACCTGAACCAGGACATAGGCGACTCTGCCCCACCTGAACCAGGACATAGGTGACTCTGCCCCACCTGAACCAGGACATAGGCGACTCTGCCCCACCTGATCAAGGACATAGGTGACTCTGCCCCACCTGAACCAGGACATAGGTGACTCTGCCCCACCTGATCAAGGACATAGGCGACTCTGCCCCACCTGACCCAGGACATAGGTGACTCTGCCCCACCTGATCAAGGACATAGGTGACTCTGCCCCACCTGAACCAGGACATAGGCGACTCTGCCCCACCTGAACCAGGACATACGCGACTCTGCCCCACCTGCACCAGGACATGGGCGACTCTGCCCCACCTGAACCAGGATATAGGTGACTCTGCCCCACCTGAACCAGGACATAGGTTACTCGGCCCCACCTGAACCAGGACATAGGTTACTCGGCCCCACCTGAACCAGGACATGGGTGACTCGGCTCCACCTGAACCAGGACATGGGTGACTCTGCCCCACCTGAACCAGGACATGGGTGACTCTGCCCCACCTGAACCAGGACATGGGTGACTCTGCCCCACCTGAACCAGGACATGGGTGACTCGGCCCCACCTGAACCAGGACATGGGTGACTCGGCCCCACCTGAACCAGGACATAAGCGACTCTGCTCCACCTGAACCAGGACATGGGTGACTCTGCCCCACCTGTACCAGGACATGGGTGACTCTGCCCCACCTGAACCAGGACATGGGTGACTCTGCCCCACCTGAACCAGGACATGGGTGACTCGGCCCCACCTGAACCAGGACATGGGTGACTCTGCCCCACCTGAACCAGGACATGGGTGACTCGGCCCCACCTGAACCAGGACATGGGTGACTCGGCCCCACCTGAACCAGGACATAAGCGACTCTGCTCCACCTGAACCAGGACATGGGTGACTCTGCCCCACCTGTACCAGGACATGGGTGACTCTGCCCCACCTGAACCAGGACATGGGTGACTCTGCCCCACCTGAACCAGGACATGGGTGACTCGGCCCCACCTGAACCAGGACATGGGTGACTCGGCCCCACCTGAACCAGGACATGGGTGACTCGGCCCCACCTGAACCAGGACATGGGTGACTCTGCCCCACCTGACCCAGGACATGGGTGACTCGGCCCCACCTGAACCAGGACATGGGTGACTCAGCCCCACCTGAACCAGGACATGGGTGACTCGGCTCTAGCTGAACCAGGACATGGGTGACTCTGCCCCACCTGAACCAGGACATGGGTGACTCTGCCCCACCTGAACCAGGACATGGGTGACTCTGCCCCACCTGAACCAGGACATGGGTGACTCGGCCCCACCTGAACCAGGACATGGGTGACTCAGCCCCACCTGAACCAGGACATGGGTGACTCGGCTCCATCTGAACCAAGACATGGGTGACTCGGCTCCACCTGAACCAGGACATGGGTGACTCAGCCCCACCTGAACCAGGACATAGGTGACTCTGCCCCACCTGACCCAGGACATAGGTGACTCGGCTCCACCTGACCCAGGACATAGGTGACTCAGCCCCACCTGAACCAGGACATGGGTGACTCGGCTCCATCTGAACCAAGACATGGGTGACTCGGCTCCACCTGAACCAGGACATGGGTGACTCAGCCCCACCTGACCCAGGACATAGGCGACTCGGCCCCACCTGAACCAGGACATGGGTGACTCAGCCCCACCTGAACCAGGACATAGGTGACTCTGCCCCACCTGATCAAGGACATAGGCGACTCTGCCCCACCTGAACCAGCACATGGGTGACTCGGCCCCACCTGAACAAGGACATGGGTGACTCGGCCCCACCTGAACAAGGACATAGGTGACTCTGCCCCACCTGAACCAGGACATGGGTGACTCTGCCCCACCTGACCCAGGACATGGGTGACTCTGCCCCACCTGAACCAGGACATGGGTGACTCTGCCCCACCTGACCCAGGACATGGGTGACTCTGCCCCACCTGAACCAGGACATGGGTGACTCTGCCCCACCTGAACCAGGACATGGGTGACTCGGCTCCATCTGAACCAAGACATGGGTGACTCGGCTCCACCTGAACCAGGACATGGGTGACTCAGCCCCACCTGAACCAGGACATTGGCGACTCGGCCCCACCTGAACCAGGACATAGGTGACTCTGCCCCACCTGACCCAGGACATAGGCGACTCTGCCCCACCTGACCCAGGACATAGGCGACTCTGCCCCACCTGAACCAGGACATGGGTGACTCGGCCCCACCTGAACAAGGACATGGGTGACTCGGCCCCACCTGAACAAGGACATAGGTGACTCTGCCCCACCTGAACCAGGACATGGGCGACTCTGCCCCACCTGAACCAGGACATAGGCGACTCTGCCCCACCTGAACCAGGACATGGGTGACTCGGCCCCACCTGAACAAGGACATGGGTGACTCGGCCCCACCTGAACAAGGACATAGGTGACTCTGCCCCACCTGAACCAGGACATGGGCGACTCTGCCCCACCTGAACCAGGACATGGGTGACTCAGCCCCACCTGAACCAGGACATGGGTGACTCAGCCCCACCTGAACCAGGACATAGGTGACTCTGCCCCACCTGACCCAGGACATAGGCGACTCTGCCCCACCTGAACCAGGACATAGGTGACTCTGCCCCACCTGAATCAGGACATGGGTGACTCTGCCCCACCTGAACCAGGACATAGGTGATTCTGCCCCACCTGAACCAGGACATGGGTGACTCGGCCCCACCTGAACAAGGACATAGGTGATTCTGCCCCACCTGAACCAGGACATGGGTGACTCTGCCCCACCTGAACCAGGACATAGGTGACTCGGCTCCACCTGAACCAGGACATGGGCGACTCTGCCCCACCTGAACTAGAACATAGGTGACTCTGCCCCACCTGAACCAGGACATGGGTGACTCGGCCCCACCTGAACCAGGACATGGGTGACTCGGCTCCACCTGAACCAGAACATAGGTGACTCTGCCCCACCTGAACCAGGACATGGGTGAACTTAATTTGTGCAATATATCTTTATTACGTTTTATATAGAGATGCATAAACATATAGACAGAAAGAACAGCGCAAGAAAAATACAGAACCTCAGCGCCTCGAGCATACAATTGAGATGACCAGTACAAGCATCGAAATAACAGGATTGTTGAAGGGTTTACACTGATAGTAATAAAACTAGTTATCCAATAAGGTCTACAACCCCCTTCAGTTGTAATCAAATGCCAAAGGTGACAGCAACAGACGTTACAACAATATCAATAACAGTAACCATCTCACCTCGAGCCTGTAAGGCTATCCCGTTTATATGGTCTCCCCGTTTTGCTAAAAGGGGGACCCGAGGGGTACCTCCATCGTCAATGTCCGGAGAGACAGAAAAGAGGGGAGGACCCGACCGGTCGGGGGCTCGAGAGTGACTGCCCGGTGCTAGGGGACACTGCCCCTTGAACAACCATCAACCCCTCCAACTGTGATCTCACCGGCATTACTGTGGACAGCTCCGTCCATCCCTGGAGTAAAAAGAAGAAATAGAGAACACAAGAAATATAAATGAAGAAAGAAGAAAGGAAGGAAAAGTGAGAAGAATGAACACCTACATTACCCATCTCTCTCCAGTAAACTCCGGATCTCCGGGGAACTCTTGGAGACCTCCCATATTGTCCATGTCCTGGAGTGATTTTCGGCCCCGCCCTCAACTCCATCAAGAGCCAATTCCTCCATCCTTTTCCAACTCCCCAAACCATTCCATCAGGGTGGGTACCGTGTTGGAGCGCCAATGTCGGGGAATTACTGACCTGGCAGCCGTAAGCATATGCCTCAACAGGCCCCTGCCCCCCTCTGCCACTGAACCCGGAGTCAGACAAAAGGGCCACTTGAGGGGAGTTGGGAATACTCTCAAGGGTCGTATACTCAAACACCCTCAACACTCCCTCCCAAAAAGCATTTATAGCAGGGCATTCCCACCAGATGTGGGTCAAGGTCCCATGGGCCCCGTTACATCTCCAGCAATTACCTGTTTCCGCTCCCCCGAACCTCACCAAGTCCGCAGGGCTCCTGTACCACCTGGTCAGGATTTTGTAATTCCTCTCCTGGGCCCTGCAAGCCATTGAAAATTTGTGTGTCAGAGCAAAGGATATTTCCCACTCCTCCCTTTCAAACGTCTGACCCCCAGTTAGATAAATCTTATATAAAGTTGAAATTGCTCGTGAGGGGGGGGTCTGGGCCTTGAGGATCATCTCCAGGGTCGTTAAGGGTCAGGACAAGGCAATTCCAGGAGCAAAGGATCCAGTGAAGGCGCTCAACTGGGCATATAAGAACCAAGACAGTTTTCTCCCCACTCCCTCAACTCAGAAAGTGATGGCAGGCCTGATCCAGAGGTAACCTCACCCAGTCTTGTGTCCTGGGTTGCATCACACATGAGGAATGACTTGGCGTCCAGCCCCAGGGTTAAAGCAGGGTTATTGAAGAGCGGGGTGAGAGGATCGGGTCTATGTGATAAGCCCCTCCGCTTCAGGGATCTATCCCAGAGGGTCAGCAAAGGATTCACTAAGTATGGAAGTTCCCGCCTCTTTGGACGGCACTCGGGGTCCACCCAAGGCAGGGCAGCCAGACTAACAGGTGAAATATCGCTTTCGAGTGCGACCCATCGCTTACTCCCCTTGTGGTGGAACCAATCAACCAGCCTCACTAGGACCGCGGCCGCGTGATACGACTTCATGTCAGGGACCCCTAGCCCCCCTGAGTTCTTAGGTCTACACAGCGTCCCCCCTACTCAGCCTGGGCTTCTTGCTATCCCATATGAAATTAAAGAAAGCAGCCTGTAGCTGCTTAAAGAACCCCCTTTCCGGCAGCAGTGGCAGAGTCTGAAAAACATATAAGAACCTGGGCAACACGTCCATTTTAAGGATATTTGTTCTCCCTAGCCAGGAGTACTGCTTTTTAGCATACGTTCCCAGACTCTTCATCGTGCTGTTAAGGAGAGGCATATAGTTTAGTTTATAGAGTTTCCCCAGATCCGTGGATACCTGCACCCCGAGATATTTTATCGACTCCTTTTGCCACTTAAATGGGAAATTTGTCTGAATTAAATCCTGGGCCCCTTTGTCTAAAGAGATATTCAAGATCTCTGTTTTAGTCATATTAACTTTAAAGTTGCTTAGCTTGCTAAATCTTTCAAACTCCCGGATGATAGAAGGCAGAGAGGTATGCGGGGAGGTCATGTACAAAAGAAGGTCATCGGCAAAGAGGGAGAGTTTATATTCTCTCCCCCGGCATGGCACCCCCTTGATAGAGGGCTTGGCTCTCAAGGCATTCGCCAGGTGCTCCATTACCAGAACATAGAGTAGGGGGGACAAAGGGCACCCCTGTCGTCTGCCATTCCTGATATTAAAAGATCCGGAGAGGGTGCCGTTGACTTTAACTTTGGCAGAGGAGTCATGGTAAAGAGCCATGATTCTATCCAACATGACCGGCCCCACTCCTACCTGGGACAGCGTGGCCCTTAGGAACCCCCAATGCACCCTATCAAACGCCTTCTCCGCGTCCACCGCCAGAAGGCAGGACGGGACCCCTTTCGTTTGGGCGTAGTGCATTAGCGAGACAGTTTTGATAACATTGTCCCTAGCTTCCCTTCCCGAGACAAACCCAACTTGATCATTATGTATCAGTGAGGGTAGCAGGGGTTGGATCCTGACTGCCATAATTTTGGCAAACAGTTTGACATCCACATTGATCAACGAGATCGGTCTGTAATTACCCGGAGAGGTACCGTCCTTCCCAGGTTTAGGAATGACCGTAATGTGGGCCTCTAGGGTCTGTCTCGGGAAGGGGCACCAACCCGACACGGAGTTAAACACCTTCATTAGGAAAGGGGCTATCAGGGATGCCATTGACTTATAGAACCCGGGGGTAAACCCATCTGGCCCCGGACTCTTCCCTGCGGGGGTCCCCTGTATGGCCCGCACTACCTCCTCCTGCCGTATCGAATCCTCCAACGCCTCACTTTCCTCCGGGGGGATGACTGGTAGGGCGATCTCTGTGATTTAATAATCTAAGTCTCCCACTATCCCCCCTTGTGCATCCCGGACTGAAGCGTTGTTAATGTTATAAAGGCTTGAATAGTAAGATTGGAATTTACCCGCTATTTGGGGTGTCCTATGCACCTCCCGCCATCTACCGCTTTCATGCTGGGGATATAAGTACAGCCCTGCCTTGGGTGGAGCGACCGAGCCAACAGCCTACCACACTTATCCGAGTGCTCGTACAGGCGTGCCCTACCACGATCTCTAAATCTGAGGTAGCATTGATCATAGAGCCCCTTTAACTTCTGCCTAGCCTCCAACAACTCTCGTAGGTCCCCAGGAGATAAGAGGGTCTTATGAGTTTTCTCTAACTCCTGTATGCGCCCCAGTGTTTCTACAATCTGTCGAGCCCTTTCCTTCCTGAGCCTCGCTCCATGTTTGATGAAAACTCCCCGCAGCATACACTTGAGCGCCTCCCACTGTATTGGTAGTGAAGTACTGTCATTGCTTTGGTCGACCTGAAAATTGGCCACCACAGCCTTGATCTCAGTCATGCATAGCACGTCTTTCAACAGATTATCATTCAAACGCCAAGTGCACTGCCTGGGGGTCGGATCCCGAAACGGGAGGCTCAAGAATACAGGGGCGTGATCCGACCAGAGTATTTGACCAATCGAGGACTCAGGGTCCACTGCAAGGGTGTGGTGGCTCAGGAGGAAATAGTCCAGCCTGCTATACATATTGTGAGTATGGGAAAAGTAAGTATAGTCCCTCTCCCCCCAATGGAGGATCCTCCATACGTCTACCACCTGTAGGGACTGAAGAGCTTTGCGGAATCTGTAAAGTTTAGAGTGGGGGATTGCAGATTTCCCCTGAGAAGAATCAATCCTTGGGTCTAGGACCAGATTGAGATCTCCCCCTATAATTAGCGTTCCTTCTCTAAAGTTTTCCAGCAAGCGTAACATACCCAATCCCGCCTCCACCTGTCCCTGATTGGGTAGGTACAGGTTGGCCAGGGTGTATCTCGCCCCACACAAGGTAAATTTGAGGAACAGGTATCTACCCCCAGGGTCCTCCGTAACCTGTATGTTCTCTATGGGAACGTTTTTATGTATGGCAATAGATACACCCTTAGATTTATTCTCGGGATTGGAGCTGTGATACCACTTATCATAGTATCTATTTCTGCTTTCTCGGATTTTCCTTTGACGAAAATGCGTTTCTTGTGGAAGGGCTATGTCCACTCTTTCCTTATGAAGCCCATACAAAATTTTGGCCCTTTTCTCTGGGATGTTCAACCCCTTAGCGTTGAACGTACAGAGTTTAAGACTCATCAGTGCAGCTAAATTACAGGGAGAGGGTACACACCCGGCTAAATGATGTCACAGAGTCTAGCTCACGTTACACTTCCCAGGCCCTGATGGTCAGGACCAGAATTTCGCCCAGAGAGAGAGGCAAGCGGACGATCAGAAAAATAGAGCAAAAAGACAAAGAGGGAAAAAAGGAAAGACAGGAAAAAAAGAGACAGAACTAACAAGACTAACAAACTGACAAACAAAGCCCTCCTTAAAGAGGGGGCAATTAAGAACTAAGAGGGCCGTAGCCCTCAACACCACGCAAATCCCTCTGGCTCACCACCAATGGGATGGCGCAGAAACCTAAATGGGAAAGCGACCTCGCCACTCGGGAGTGAGCTCCCGCCGACGTCTTCAGAGTCACGGATAGGAGCACCCAACTCCTTCCACAAGCCCTTCTAACGCCTCCCTTGCAACCTCCTAAGTCTTCCTTTCACAGCCCTATAGGATTAAACCTCGTGGAACGCCACATTAACCATCAACAACCATGGGATTGTACAGGCGAGGCCCAGCCCCCCACCATTACTAAGCCGGTGAGTCTCTCCCCCTCCCCCCCCAGCGAGAACAGGATGCCGCGAGCGTCAAGTAAAAGGGCGCACCCGGAGCCGAGCCCCGCGTAGGGCCCGCCCGACCAGGTCACCCCAGCTCAAGGCCCATATAATGGACCGACCTTGCTCCAGCAGCGTAGGCCCCCGGCAAGGCCAACCGAGCCGGCCACCCCCCTGAACCAGACAACATCAAAGGGGGGGAACTGGAGATCCAGGAGGGAAAGATCCAGCCCAGACTCCCCAGTCTAGTACCTCAGGGGCTTAACCGCCCCAGGCAGGGCTGTCGGTAAATCAAGGAAGAAGCAGGGGGGATCCGGCCCACCAGGCCCCGGTCCTCACCAGGCCCCACGTCCACTCAGTCATATTCAGGCCAACCCACCCGCTCCCATATGAAAAAGAGAGGTAAAACAGCATAACACAAGATCATATCGAGTATCAACGGCTTTCTATAGGGATCAAAAAGTGTCTCTATCAAATCCAAACATAGCAAGAGAGGCAAAACAGCAAGCCACAAAAATGTAGTGGACCCTTGCATCTTCTTATAGGGATCCAAACACGGCTCTACTGCGTTGAGTTCCTTCTGGGGGGGGGGGGGGGGGGGGGGGCGGGTCAAATTCCAGCCTGTCCGGGACCGGGAAAGGATCCAGGCCCAAAAAAGCGAACATGTTTGGTAGGTCGGTGTGACAGACTCTATGCCTTTTGGATTTTAAAGGCATTGTTTCTGCCCTTGGACTTTTGCATAGACTGGTTACTTTTATTTTCTTGAGCATGTCACAGACTGCCATTGTGTTATTGAGTGTGTTACAGACTGCCATTGTGTTATTGAGTGTGTTACAGACTGCCATTGTGTTATTGAGTGTGTTACAGACTGCCATTGTGTTATTGATTGTGTTACAGACTGCTATTGTGTGGCTGATTGCGTTACCGGCAGAGTTGAGGGATTGTGTGCCCTGCTCCCATTGGTCTGTGTGTTTGTCATGCAGTCCTCCATCAGGTCCACGGGGGAGGTCCCCTTGCATGGAGCCTTGCATATAAGGCCCAGTGTGGCACTAATAAAGTTAAGTTCATCTTCACCCTCAATACTGAGTTCTGTCTCTTATTGGGGGAAACGCTATATTACAATTGTCCTTCCGAATTATAAGGTGGAACGGGTGACCCCATTTGTAGGAGGCCCCCATTTCCCGGAGCCTGTCGAGCAAAGGTCGGAGTGTTCTTCTCATCTGCAAAGTGCAACGAGATACATCAGGTAAGATTGTGATCTGCGCACCCCTCCACTCAATTCTGCGTCGCTCCCATACCCGCCGCAGGATGTCCTCCTTAAGTGTGAAAAAGTGGACCCTGCACAGGACATCTCTGGGGGCCTGGGGATCCCCGGCCGGGCGGCCCACCTGCCTATGGACCCGATCAATGTGTAGCTCGGCATCCCCAGGTCTCTCCAACAGGGAATTGAATAGATCCGTTATTGAGGAGCGCAGATTTTCCGGTCGGACCGATTCAGGGACGCCATGGATCTTCAGGTTATTACGCTATGATCGTCCACCTGGAGCCGAAAGTCGATCATCTGCTGATTGTGCATTTCTTGCATTCTCTCCAAGTTCGCTAAACGAGTCTCGTGGTCCTTCCGGGAGTCTTCAAGAGTGGCGACTTTGGTTTCCAAAGCAGAGGATTTCTGTTGTATATCTTCGATCTCTCTTCGTACGGCTCTTTCAATTCTGATGGCCACCGCCTCGAGGTCAGCCTTAAGCTCTGCCTTTGTCGGTAGATATTGTAGAATAGCCTGGATATTGGGGTCGATGATCAGGGTCGGGGAAGGCTGGCCACTGTGGGGGGCATCCCGCCACTGGAGAAGCAGCCAGGTCGGTCATTTCACGCCGAGAGATACCCTGGCAAGCGGACCCAGGCGTGGCTGCATATCCCTGCTCAGGGGAGAGGTCACCAAGGGACACAAGCCCAGAAGACCACTCCAGGTCAATTGATTTGAGGGGGTTATGTGCCGATCTTGCAGGGGGTGTACAAGCCCCAGTATTGGTAACAGCATCAGCTGGCTCCGGATGCAGCTCGACTAAGACCACCTTATTAGCCCCCACCATCATTACGCTCCCTGTGCCACCGGATGCAGCACTGGCTGTGGGGGAACCCCTTCCATTTGGTTGACCAGGGCAGTACTGTGCTCCACCAGGATCAGATACTAAATAGCTTGTCAGAGTGGGGCAAGGGCCCACCGGGTGCTCCCCCACCTGCAGTGCCCATGGTGCCAGTCCGCCTCTTCCTCGGGTCTCCCTCTCCTCGGCTGCTGTATCTGTAAGCATGGCGCTGGCTGGCTCCTCCGGCCCCGCTGTCGCGCCTGCCACCGTACCGCAACTCCGTCTTATTCCGCCCCTCCTGCCCCCGCCGCTCACCTCCGAGCAGGCGCTGTCATCGATGGCAGGGGGATCAGTCTCCTTCCTGCGGCGGCCGGCTCGGGCGGGCGCCGTCTTCTCTTCACCGCCCCTCCGCTTCTCGTCTACCTGCCCCGCCGCCGCCTCCACCTCCTCAATCGCAGTGCAGTCTCTGCTCCGGCTGCAGGTAGGTGCGGTCTCCTCCTCTTCGGTCCTCAGTCTTGGGGGCCCTCTGCCCGATGCGCTCGCCCCAGCGCGACCTCCTGCGGCATCACGACCCCCTTCCCCGGCAGACGCCATCTTGGCCGACAGGCCACCAGACTCCAAATTAGGGTGCTCAAATCGCCTGAAAATGCTCGGGTCAGACGTGCGTCTTTACTCCCTCATGCCGAAGCCCCCCCCCCCCCCCCCCCCCGGTGAACTTAATTTGTACAGTCTGGAGGAAAGAAGGGAGAGGGGGGACATGATTGAGACCTTTAAATATGTGAAAGGATTGAATAAGGTTCAGGAGGGAAGTGTTTTTAAGAAGAAACTTAATGATAGAACAAGAGGCCCAACCTGAAGCTAGTCGGGGGGAGGATCAGGAGCAATGTTAGAAAATATTATTTTACAGAAAGAGTAGTAGATGCTTGGAACAAACTTCCAGCAGAGGTAGTTGAAAAATCAACAGTCACTGAATTTAAACATGCCTGGGATAAGCACACATCTATCCTAAGATAAAGAGAACATACAGTATACACATAAGGGCAGACTAGATGGACCGTATGGTCTCCTTCTGCCGTCAACCTTCTATGTTTCTAAGTTTCTGTTGGACGATGAGGTATTACATAAGAGGGAGCCCCATACTCCAGTACTGCGTAATGTCTGTAGACCAGCGCACCAATAGTGTTCTGCTACGTCTCTACAGATCCAACAGTAGGCTCTGAACCTTAAAAGAGAACTCCGAGTTTAACCATCACCAGCTCAAGAGATTTTAGATGAAGGAAGTCATGCTTAGGTTGGAGATAGCTCTTCAATGTTCGACCTCAAGTTGATGAGCATTGGGGTTATGTTAGCCCCTCCTAGTCAACTGGTAAAGAAGGTCTAGTAGTAGCCTAAAATCAATTACCAGCCAATGAGGGTGAATGTTTCCAAAAAAAAAAAACGTTGACGTGAGGATTCTTCAGCATCAGAGTTGAGGTCCTTCTAGACCAGGGTTACTCAACTGGTGGACCTGGGTCCGAATGCGGATCTCGGAACCAGATTTCCGGACCTCTGCCCTGACGGTCCTGCACTCAGTTGCGTCTGTGTCGCCATGCTCAGCGCTGCCCCCTTTACTTGTTACAAGACCTTATTACCAGTAACATTTCCAGCTCTAGTCCACCCTTGTACACGGCCTGCACAGAATGCACAGGGGGTTAAAATCAGTGTGCCACAGGCCAGAGATGTAGGTTCTGTGGGCCAAAAAAAAGCTCCTTTTTTCCCTAGTGCCCAATAGGATTCTTGGGGTGGGGGTAAGCAGCCATTTTTAGCTTTGCCAGTGGAATCTATAGCCCCCCCACCCAGTCCGCTGATTTCTAACTCCCCCCCCCAATGCGACAGCCCCAGTCCAGACCTTCACCTCTCACTGGATGCCTGTAATTGCACCTTTACAAGAAGTCAAAATCGATGTGTTGGAGGAAGGTTAAGTGTGTCCTGGCAAGGGACACCACTATCCCCCCCCCCCCCCTTTCTAGTGACCCACCTCTGAAATAAACTGGGGCTGCTACAAACTCCTGGAGTGTTAAAGTAAAGAACAAAAACTCAAAACGTTGGGGTATAGGTAAACCTCAACCTATAGACCTTGGAGTTTGACCTCGCCAATAAATATCTTGCTACATAAATACGTTAAAATTATTCACATATTTATTAATTCATCAATAAAATTTAAGGATGAGGAACATCCTTGGTGGTAGTTTTTCCACAATTGTTAAAATGTTATTGATGAATTTATAAATATGTGAATAATTTTAACGTATTTATATAGCAAGATATTTATTGGCGAGGTCAAACTCCAAGGTCTATAGGTTGAGGTTTACCTATACCCCAAAGTTTTGAGTTTTTGTTCTTTACAAGAAGTGGTTGAGTACCCCTGTTCCAGACGAGGGTTAGGGTCCTCTACTAGTTATAGAGACAATGCTGTGTCATTAATGGCTGGAAATCATGTGACAGTGCTTCATGTTTCTATTGGACGATGAGGTATTAAATGAGAGGGAGCCCCATACTCCGTAATATCTGTAGACCAGTGAGTCAGTAGTAGTTGTAGTCTCTACAGTTGGCTCCTGATGCCAAATCCCGCCCTGTTCCTATTGCTGCTTCTGTATATAAATTTGATTGGCAAGTATCACTCGTATACATTTATGTTTTTGGCAAATAAAGCTTTTCCATTCAGGACTTGGCTGAAAGCATTGGATGAAACAGGGTGTACACCTCTAGACCTCTCTTGGGACCCTTACTCCTCCAAAGCCCTAATTGTTTCTCAGTGACCCCCTCTGCACTCCTCTGGGACCCTTATACCACCAAACCTCTCTTGGGACCCTTACACCTCCAAAGCCCTAATTGTTTCTCAGTGACCCCCTCTGCACTCCTCTGGGACCCTTATACCACCAAACCTCTCTTGGGACCCTTACTCCTCCAAAGCCCTAATTGTTTCTCAGTGTTTCTCTCTACACTCTTCTGGAACCCTAATACCACCAAACCTCTCTTGGGACCCTTACTCCTTCAAAATCCTAATTGTTTCTCAGTGACCCCTCTACACTATTCTGGAACCCTAATACCACCAAACCTCTCTTGGGACCCTTACTCCTCCAAAGCCTTCCTTGTTTCTCAGTGACCCCTCTGCACTCCTCTGGGACCCTTATACCACCAAACCTCTCTTGGGACCCTTACTCCTCCAATGCCCTAATTGTTTCTCAGTGACCCCTCTACACTCTTCTGGAACCCTAATACCACCAAACCTCTCTTGGGACCCTTACTCCTTCAAAATCCTAATTGTTTCTCAGTGACCCCTCTACACTATTCTGGAACCTTAATACCACCAAACCTCTCTTTGGACCCTTACTCCTCCAAAGCCTTCCTTGTTTCTCAGTGACCCCTCTGCACTCCTCTGGGACCCTTATACCACCAAACCTCTCTTGGGACCCTTACTCCTCCAAAGCCTTCCTTGTTTCTCAGTGACCCCTCTGTACTCCTCTGGGACCCTTATTCCACCAAACCTCTCTTGGGACCCTTACTCCTCCAAAGCCCTCCTTGTTTCTCGGTGACCCCTCTGCACTCCTCTGGTATCCTTATACCATCAAACCCCTCTTGGGACCCTTACTCTTCCAAAGCCCTAATTGTTTCTCAGTGACCCCCTCTGCACTCCTCTGGGATACTTATACCATCAAACCTCTCTTGGGACCCTTACTCTTCCAAAGCCCTCCTTGTTTCTTAGTGACCCCTCTGCACTCCTCTGGGGCCCTTACACCACCAAACATCTCTTGGGACCCTTACTCCCCCAAAGCCCTCCTTGTTTCTCAGTGACCCCTCTGCACTCCTCTGGTATCCTTATACCATCAAACCCCTCTTGGGACCCTTACTCTTCCAAAGCCCTAATTGTTTCTCAGTGACCCATCTGCACTCTTCTGGGACCCTTATTCCACCAAACCTCTCTTGGGACCCTTACTCCTCCAAAGCCCTCCGTGTTTCTCAGTGACCCCTCTGCACTCCTCTGGGACCTTTACACCTCTAAACCCCTCTTGGGACCTTTACTTCTCCAAAGTCCTCCTTGTGAGCCTGGTGCTCGTGTTGCCGACCTACTTCTTAGACTTGAACATCACCATCCGTGCGCAGAGGATCTGCATCCAGCTCCATGACCCGTGACCACAAGACATACCACAAAGAGTCTCAGTGCTCAACCAAAGGTGCAGATCTGTATTCTTAGTAACCAAAACATTGCCATAAAAACATAATACATGAAATTAGAGGAATTGTTCCCCGATCCTGGAATAGGGTTCAATGTAAGTCAGTCAAAGTGTGAGGCCAAGCTGGAGTGAAGGACCATCACAGCTCGGAGATCCACCGGTCCGGTGCCGTCATCGCACTCTTCTGTAAGTTATTGACATAGGCCAAAAGTGGGAGCCTGATACTCTGGAGGGAAAAAACAAAATCAGATACGACGAATAAAAGAAGGAACGACTAAGTTATGCCAACACCCCATGTTTCTATCAGTATTTTATGGTTATTATTATAATTGTTTATTTATAATATTATATATATATTATTTATAAAGACTTTATTTATAATATTATATATATATTATTTATAAAGACTTTATAACACCCCATGTTCCTATCAGTATATTATGGTTGTTATTATTATTGTTTATTTATAATAATATATATATATATATATATATATATATATATATATTATTTATAAAGGCTATGTAACACTCCATGTTATTATGGTTGTTATTATTATTGTTTATTTATAATATTATATATATATATATTATTTGTATTTTTTAGAAAGACTATATAACACCCCATGTTCCTATTAGTATATTATGGTTATTATTATTATTGTTTATTTATTATATTATATATATATATATATATTATTTATAAAGACTATATAACACCCCATGTTTCCATCAGTATATTATGGTTGTTATTATTTGTATTTTTTATTTATAATATGATATATATATTATTTATAAAGACTATATAACACCCCATGTTCCTATCAGTATATTACCTTTATTATTTATATTGTTTATTATATATATATATATATATATATATATATATATATATATATATTTCATATTATTTATAAAGACTATATAACACCCCATGTTCCTATCAGTATATTATGGTTGTTATTATTAGAATTGTTTATTTATAATATTATTGTAGCGATAACCTTTATCGCCGGAGGGCTTCCCCGCCAGAGACGTCCTTTTCCCAATGGTGAGAGGTGCTGCAGGAATTCCAGAGTCATCCGTGAGGAACCAGGAACAGCCCTTACAAGGGCTAGTGAATTGTAATATAGCGTTTCCCCCAATAAGAGACAGAACTCAGTATTGAGGGTCAAGATGAACTTCCTTTATTAGTGCCACCCTGTGCCTTATATGCAAGGCTCCATGCAAGGGGACCTCCCCCGTGGACCTGATGGAGAACTGCATGACAAACCCACAGACCAATGGGAGCAGGACACACAATCCCTCAACTCTGCCGGTGACGCAATCAGCAACACAATAGCAGTCTGTAACTCAATCAACAACACAATGGCAGTCTGTAACACAATCAATAACACAATGGCAGTCTGTCTGGGACATGCTCAAGAAAATGAAAGTAATGGGTCTATGCAAAAACAGTGCCTTTAAAATCCAAAGGCAGAGTCTGTCACAATTATATATATATTATTTATAATATTTATAAAGACTATATAACTTCCCATGTTCCTAACAGTATATTATGGTTGTTATTATTAGTGTTTATTTATAATATTATATAATATATATATATAATTTTACTATTTTTAAGGCATGAAGGAGTTTTGTTTGGAGTCGGGTGACAGACGCAGCTTGCCTCATGTGGAAGGTTACACGCCTGTAGAAATACGTAGTCAGGGGTTCTACTGGGCTAACTGGGGGGGGGGGGGGGTTCACACAGCGGGGCATAGAACAAAAACCAGGCAAAGTCATGTTTCCAGGTTTTGGTCCACCTTAAAGATTACCACTATGTAGGACCACTAAATCCAGGATCGGCTTCTTTACTTCAGTCATCTGCTTATTCAATGGAGTCCGTTCCTCGGACAGAGTCTCCAGCTGACCGATGCTGCTGACAAAGTGCTTCCTACATCCTGAATAGCTTAACTTTGTGCTATGGGTGATATGACGTCTGACCCTAGTGTATTGCTTGGATTTTATTGTATTGCCGTGGTGTAAACAAATAAAAAAAAACTCTTTGTACTTAGCGAATAAAGTTATTCTAAGCTAATTTCTATGCATAATGTTACTGTATATGGTTCATACATCAGACCATGATGAGCTGAATACTGGTATTATTCTAACTGTGACAGTATCGTTTCTCACGCTCTGTGTTTTCATTTTGCACAAGAGAACTCAATACCTGCAGCCCTTCTGTCGGAGAGACTCCACCCACGCAGCCACACCTTGTTCCCACGAGTTCACAGTCACAAGCAACGTTGTCTCCAGTTCCACCCTAAATTGGTTATAAAAAAAACAGAACAAAGATCAGAGGACCTGGAAGATTCATGACATTGACCAGCAGTACTCAAATGTAAACCCAATCAGCTTCAACATTACTGATGGAATCCAATCCCACCAACAATGTCTCAACGCCACCCCCAACCTCAATAATGGAAGCCAATTCCACCAACAATCTCCCAACATCTGCCTTCAACCTCACTAAAGAAAGACAATCCCACCAACAGTCCCACCAACAAGGTCTCAACATCAGCCCTAACCTCAATAATGGAAACAAGCTCCAAAAACAATCTCTTAACATCAGCCCCAAACTCACTAATGGAAACAAGTCCCAACAACAATCTCCCAACATCAGCCCCAACCTCAGTAACGGAAGCCAATCCCTTCAATGATGACCCAACATCAGCCCCAACCTCACTAATGGAAGCCAATCCCACCAACAAACTCCCTACATCAGCCCCACGCTCAATAATGGAAGCCTACACCACCAACAATGTCCCAACATCAGCCCCAACCTCAATAATGGAAGCCAATCCCACCAATGATGTCCCAACATCAGCCCCCCCCAACCTCCATAATGGAAGCAAGTCCCACAAACAATCTCCCAAGATCAGTCTAACTTCACTAATGGAAGCCAATGTTACCAACAATCTCCCAAAATCAGCCCCAACCACACGAATGGAAGCCAATCTCACCAACAATGTCCCAACATCAGCCCCAGCCTCAATAAAGAAAGCAAGGCCCAACAACAGTCTCCCAACATCAGCCCCAACCTCAATAATGGAAGCCAATCCCACCAATTATGTCCCAACATCAGCCCCAGCCTCAATAATAGAAGCAAGTTCCACCAACAGCAGCCCCAACCTCACTAATGGAAGCCAATCCCACCAATGATGTCCCAACCTCATTATTGGAAGCCAATATCACCAACAATGTCCCAACATCAGCCCCAACCTCGCTAATGGAAGCTAATCCCACCAACAATGTTCCAACATCTGCCTTCAACATCACTAAAGAAAGCCAATCCCACCAACGGTCCCACCAACAAGGTCTCAACATCAGCCCCAACCTCACTAATGGAAGCTAATCCCACCAATGACCAAACATCAACCCCAGCCTCACTAATGGAAGCCAATCTCACCAACAATGTCCCAACATCAGCCCCAACCTCAATAATGGAAGCCAATCCCACCAACAATGTCCCAACATCAGCCCCAACCTCAATAAAGAAAGCAAGGCCCAACAACAATCTCCCAACATCAGCCCCAACCACACTAATGGAAGCCAATCTCACCAACAATGTCCCAGCATCAGCCCCAACCTCAATAATAGAAGCAAGTTCCACCAACAGCAGCCCCAACCTCACTAATGGAAGCCAATCTCACCAACAAATCCCAATCTTACTAATAAAAGCCAATCCTACCAATGACCAAACATCAGCCCCAGCCTCACTAATGGAAGCTAATCCCACCAATGACCAAACATCAGCCACAGCCTCACTAATGGAAGCCAATCCCACCAACAATCTCCCAAGATCAGCCCCAACCTCACTAATGGAAGCCAATCCCACCAATGATGTCCCAACCTCACTAATGGAATCCAATCTCACTTTCAATGTCCAACTTCCGCCCCAACCTCAAAAATTGGAAGCAAGTCCCACCAACAATCTCCCAGCATCAGCTTCAACCTCACTAATGGAAGCCAATCTCACCATAAATGTCCCAACATCAGCCCCAACCTCAAAAATGGACGCAAGTCCCACCAACAATCTCCCAACATCAGCCGCAAACTTACAAATGTAAGCCAATCCCACCAACAATCTCCCAACATCAGCCCAAACCTCACTAATGTAAGCCAATCCCACCAACGATGTCCCAACATCAGCCCCAACCTCACTAATCTCACCAATGATGTCCCAACCTTAGTAATGGAAGCCAATCTCACCAACAATCTCCCAACATCAGCTCCAAACTCACTAATGTAAGCCAATCCCACCAACAATCTACCAACATCAGCCCAAACCTCACTAATGTAAGCCAATTCACCAACAATGCCCCAACCTTGGAAATAGAAGCCAATCTTACAAACAATGTTCCAACATCAGACCCAACATTACTAATGGAAGCCAATCCCACCAACGATATCGCAACATCAGCCCCAACCTCACTAATGGAAGCCAATCCCACCAACGATGTCCCAACATCAGCCCCAACCTCATTAATGGAAGCCAATCCAACCAACAATGTCCCAACCTTAGTAATGGAAGCCAATCCCACCAATGATGTCCCAACATCAGCCCCAACGTCACTAATGGAAGCCAATCCCACCAACGATGTCCCAACATCAGCCTCAACCTCACTTATGGAAGACAATCCCACCAACGATGTCCCAACCTTAGTAATGGAAGCCAATCCCACCAACGATGTCCCAACATCAGCCCCAACCTCACTAATGGAAGCCAATCCCACCAACGATGCCCCAACCTTACTAATGGAAGCCAATCCCACCAACGATGTCCCAACCTTAGTAATGGAAGCCAATCCCACCAACGATGTCCCAACATCAGCCCCAACCTCACAAATGAAAGCCAATCCCCCCAACAATGTCGCAACATCAGCCCCTGACCTTAGCAATAGAAGCAAGTCCCACCAACAATCTCCCAACATCAGCCCAACCTCACTAATGAAAGCCAATCCCTCCAATGACCAAACATAAGCCCCAACCTCACTAATGGAAGCCAAATTCACCAGCACTGTCCCAACATAATTCCCAACAACTACATTTATGTTTATTTATAATTATTAAAAAGCCCTCCCTGAAAAGCAGGAGATGCTACAAGACCAAGAGAAGGTCCACAATTATTTCACCCAGCCAGAGCCCCTCTATACACATACAATGCTCTCACCTTGGTTCCGGCAGGTCTTGGCCTGGATCTGTAAGTCCGTCGCAGATAACTCTTACTCCAGAGAATTTTAGATCCATTGAACATAAATCCAGTTTGGTGAGGGATCGATTTGTGACCAGGACAGAGCGAAAGTCCTCACAGCACGAGGTGGTCGCTTCACAACCATCCAAGCTGTAAAGCACAACAGGCACCCAAGTCATAATATAACTTAAGCTGTATATCCAATGACACCCCCACGAGGTTCACCCAGGCCACCACCCCTGAACCCTACCATGGTAATATTGCTGTAACAGCGAAGAGCCTTGGACTGCCTGGAAATGTACATATCACACACACATACCGCCTCTGATGAAACATGGATGGACCAAGATAGATGCAGACCATCTGAGATGGTCCAAGAAAAGCATGGACAGAAGAAGACCAGCCAAGATGGTGAAGAGGGTGGGTGGGTTTAAAAATGGGGGCTGATAGTACAGACAGATAGTACAGACAGGGCCAGAAAGGTGTGAACAAGTACAGATGACACCAAGGTGATGCCATCAGTCCCAAATGTGTGCTCCAGGATAGGGGGCAATGGGTGTAGACTACCCAAAATGGGGGGGGGGGGGGGGGGCAGCAGGTGCAGATTGGGATAGGTGGGTACTGTGGTCCAGAGGTGAGGTCAGATGGCACCCAGACATACTACGATGAGGCGGACGGGTGGGCATTGGTCCACAAAATGGTGTGGCCCTGACCAAAAATGAGTGGGGCAGATGGCCGAAAACAACTGTAGATGGTCCCAAATGGGTGTAGCCTACCCAAAAAGGGGAGGGGGCAACAGGTGCAGATTGGGATAGGTGGGTACTGTGGACCAGAGGTGAGGGCAGATGGGTACAGACAGACTAAGATGAGGCAGACGGGTGGGCATTGGTCCAGGTGGGGCAGGTAGTCAGAGATGGATGCAGATGATCAAAAATAGGTGGGGTAGATGCAGATAGTTAGGAAATGGGTGAAGGTGGTCTAAAAAGAACTTGGTGGGTGCAGTTGATTAGAAATGAGTGTGGAGAGGTGGAGAAGGTTGGAAATGGATTCCAATAGTCTACGAAGAGGGTTGACAGTCCTGAGATAAGGGAATGTAGGTACAGTGGAACAGAGGTTGGGTCAGATGGGATCAAACAGGAGCAGAGGTACGAGGTGGTCAGAACTGGGTGTAGAAATGGATACAGAGAGGTGCACATGGTCATTCCCTTCACCAGGACAAGGTGTCAGCACTTACCTCAGCTCCTGCAGGGTACAGGAGGGATCCCGCAGCGCCTCACACAGAGCTTTCACACCAATGTCCCCCAGTGGGTTCCGTGTTAGTATCAGCTTGGTGAGAGATCGATTGGTGAGGAGGACGGAGCGGAGGTCATCACAGCACAGGCCCTTCACATCACAATATTCTAGGCTGCAGAGGCACAAGATAGACAACAGTGACGTGTCTTCAGCCATCTCTATAAGACCCCAGATACACCAACAATGCCCTTCATCAATAAAAGGTTCCAGTTTCAGTAACACTGTCCTTCATCAATAAAAGGTTCCAGTTTCAGTAACACTGTCCTTCATCAATAAAAGGTTCCAGTTTCAGTAACACTGTCCTTCATCAATAAAAGGTTCCAGTTTCAGTAACACTGTCCTTCATCAATAAAAGGTTTCAGTAACACTGTTCCTCATCAATAAAAGGTTCCCGATATAGCGACAGTGCCCATCAGCCTTTTTCTTTTCAACACTGCCCATTACCATCTCTATATTAGGCACTAGATCCTCCAGAAATACTCTTCATCAATACAAGGTTCCCCATCCAGCAACACAGCCCTTTAGACATCTATACTTGGTCCCATAGCCTCCATCAATGCTCTTCATTATCTCTATATAAGATCCTAGATCCTCCAACAATGCCCTTCATCAATACAAGGCTTCCCTATCCAACAACTTTGGCCTTCAACCTTCAGCACATCCCTTTACCATCTCTATGTAAGGCCCTAGATCCTCCAACACTGCCCTTCACCATCTCTATATAAGACACTAGATTCTCCAATAATGTCCTTCACCATCTCTATATAAGGCCCTAGATCCTCCAACACTGTCCTTCAGCATCTCTATATAAGGCCCTAGATCTTCCAGCAATGCCCTTTATCATCTCTATATAAGACATGGGATCCTCCAACAATGTCCTTCATCATCTCTATATAAGACACGAGATCCTCCAACAATGCCCTTCATCATCTTTATACAAGACATTAGATCCTCCAACAATGTCCTTCATCATCTCTATATAAGACCCTAGATCTTCCAACAATGTCCTTCATCATATCTATATAAGACCCTAGATCTTCCAACAATGTCCTTCATCTTCTCTATATAAGACCCTAGATCCTCCAACACTGCTCTTCACCATCTCTATATAAGACCCTAGATCGTCCAACAATGTCCTTCACCATCTCTGTATAAGACCCTAGATCGTCCAACAATGTCCTTCACCATCTCTATATAGGACCCTAGATCCTCCAACAATGCCCTTCTTCATCTCTATATAAAACCCTAGATCCTCCAACAATGTCCTTCACCATCTCTATATAAGACACAGGATCCTTCAACTATGTCCTTCATCATCTTTATATAAGACATTAGATCCTCCAACAATGGCCTTCATCATCTCTATATAAGACCCTAGATCCTCCGACACTGCTCTTCACCATCTCTATATAAGTCCCTAGATTTTCCAACAATGTCCTTCATCATCTCTATATAAGACATGGGATCCTCCAACAATGTCCTTCATCATATTTTTTTACATAAGACACGAGATCCTCCAACAATGCCCTTCGTCATCTTTATATAAGACATTAGATCTTCCAACAATGTCCTTCACCATCTCTATATAAGAACCTAGATCCTCCAACAATGTCCTTCATATCTCCATATAAGACCCTAGATTCTCCAACACTGCTCTTCACCATCTCTATATAAGACCCTAGATCCTCCAACAATGTCCTTCACCATCTTTATATAAGACCCTAGATCCTCCAACAATGTCCTTCACCATCTCTATATAAGACACATGATCCTTCAACAATGCCCTTCATCATTTTTATATAAGACATTAGATCCTCCAACAATGGCCTTCATTATCTCTATATAAGACCCTAGATCCTCCAACAATGCCCTTCACCATCTCTATATAAGACCCTAGACACTCCCAACACTGACCTTCATCATCTCTATATAAGACGCTAGATCCTCTAACAATCCTCCTCAACATCTCTATATAAGACCCTAGATTCTCCAACAATGCCCTTCATTAGGGTCGATTCAAAGAAACATGTAACAGCTTGGATTTTGGTGCCGATCATCCTATTTTTCCCGTACGCTCGTGCGTTCGTATGAACTTGCGAGTGATTCTATAAGCAAATACGTTTCTATCCTAAAATGTACGTCCGTTCGTATGGCAGTTCGGGAATCAGACCTATGTCAGTTTCCATCCTGAATTTTCCGTTTCATTTCTCAGGTTGCAACATTGGTTTTGCCCTTTTTCCTTTTTTGTCTGGACGTAAATCCTTCTGATCTTGCGGCTGCGCACTACAAACTTACCTCATTAAAGTGCATTCTAAATATTTGGTCTTATTTTTCTTTATTTCATTCATTTTGTAGTAACCAACCATTAATGAATGCATTTGCATAAGTAAATCTTACTTTGTTTAATTTTTAGTTAACTTGCATTTTTTACTTGTGGATTTAATTTTAATATTTTGGCTTAAAATGGTACAACTTAAAATTTTGTGTGTGGTTACCCACACCCTCTACATACAGATTTGCTCTCAAAAATTAAAAAACACCCAGCAACTTCTGCATGTTATGAGTCTAGAAACAGCCAAGATGGCGGCTCAGGTATTCTCGGGCAGCCTGCAAACAGAAAGGGCGTTGTGACTGTGTTGCTCTGGATTCTTTGATTTCTGACCTTTCCGTGCCCCCAGCTCTGCTGTGTCTGTGCAAAATACAGCAGTAACCCACATCCTGCACTTTATCCCGCTCTCCTCTCCTCAGTAAGTGTGATGCATCTGACCAAAGATGTGCTTAAATAATTAAACAAAGCAAAGGTAAACAACTACACCAATAAATGCAATCTAAAAATATTATTCTAGTACATCAATTTAAAAATAAATAACAAAGGACATAAGTTTCTTTAATTAACGCAAATATATTGCAAAATAAAGGTTTACATGCAAAGGACTAATTAAGGTCCACATTAAAATGCTTTTATAAGGCATACATGAATCAGGTATGCATTGCCATACAATTTATGGCCTCGGCCATGCTGATACATGCAGTTCATTGGAGCTCAAGACGCGCAGACTCCTCCACATAGCCAAACAACCTGTTCAAGAACAGCAATCCGACTGCTAAAAGGTGTCGGCAGTGGCTTTCTTTTAAAACGTATTTAGAGGTTTGAAAACTGTTCTCTGAATCACACGTAAACACATTCGATTATCCTAAGTTTTACGTTTTGATCCTAAGTTTTAGGATTTGATCCTAAGTTTTACGTTTTGATCCTAAAATTTAGGAACGAACTTGCGATGATCGTAAGAGCATATACGCATTCGTACGTAGGCTCGTGCGAGTCGGAAATGGCCAAAAAAACAGGAAAAAATGACTAACACCCACCCAAACTTACGATTCTCGATCCGAAATCAATTAACTTTTGCTCTTTGAATCGAGGGGATTGTCTCTATATAAGGCTCTAGATCCTCCAACACTGTCCTTCACCATCTCAATATAAGGCCCTAGATCCTCCAACACTGTCCTTCACCATCTATATATAAGGCTCTAGATCCTCCAACAATCCTCTTCAACATCTCTATATAAGACCCTAGATCCTTCAACAATGTCCTTCACCATCTCTATATAAGGCCCTAGATCCTCCAACAATGTCCTTCATCATCTCTATATAAGGCCCTAGATCCTCCAACAATCCTCTTCAACATCTCTATATAAGACTCTAGATCCTCCAACAATGTCCTTCACCATCTCTATATAAGGCCCTAGATCCACCAACAACGGCCTTCACTAACTCTATAGAAGACCCCGGATCCTCTAATGTCCATCATCTCTACATAACGCCCTAGATCCACCAAAAACGGCCTTCACTGACACTTTAGAAGACCCCATTTCCTCTAATGTCCATCAACTCTACAAAATGCCCTAAATCCACCAACAACGGCCTTCACTAACTCTATAGAAGACCCCAGATGCTCTAATGTCCATCATCTCTACATAATGCCTTAGATCCAGCAACAACAGCCTTCACTGACTCTATAGAAGACCCCAGATCCTCTAATGTCCATCATCAATACATAAGGCCCTAGATCCACCAACAACGGCCTTCACTAACTTTATAGAAGACCCCAGATCCTCTAATGTCCATTATCTCTACATAAGGCCCTAGATCCACCAACAACGCCCTTCGCTAACTCTATAGAAGACCCTGGATCCAATAATGTCCACCATCTCAATATAAGGCCCTAGATCCATCAACAACGCCCTTCACTAACTCTATAGAAGACCCTAAATCCTCTAATGTCCATCATCTCTACACAAGGTCCTAGATCAACCAACAATGCCCTTCACTAACTCTATAGAAGACCTTGGATCCTCTAATGTCCTCCATCTCTACATAAGGCGCTAGATCCACCAACAATGCCTTTCACTAACTCTATAGAAGACCCCAGATCCTCTAATGTCTACCATCTCTACATAAGGCCCTAGATCCACCAACAATGCCTTTCACTAACTCTATAGAAGACCCTTAATCCTTTAATGTCATCATCTCTACTTAACACCCTAGATCCACCAACAATGCCCTTCACTAACTCTGTAGAACACCCCAGATCCTCTAATGTCTGTCATCTCTACATAAGGCCCTAGATCCACCAACAACGCTCTTCACTAACTCTATAGAAGACCTTAAATCCTCTAATGGCCATCATCTCTACATAAGGCCCTAGATCCACCAACAACGCCCTTCACTAACTCTATAGAAGACCCCAGATCCTCTAATGTCCATCATCTCTTCAAAAGGCCCTAGATCCACCAACAATGCCCTTCACTAACTCTATAGAAGACCTTAAATCCTCTAATGGCCATAATTTCTACATAAGGCCCTAGATCCACCAACAACGCCCTTCACTAACTCTATAGAAGACCCCAGATCCTCTAATGTCTGTCATCTCTACATAAGGCCCTAGATCCACCAACAACGCTCTTCACTAACTCTATAGAAGACCTTAAATCCTCTAATGGCCATCATCTCTACATAAGGCCCTAGATCCACAAACAACGCCCTTCACTAACTCTATAGAAGACCCCAGATCCTCTAATGTCCATCATCTCTTCAAAAGGCCCTAGATCCACCAACAATGCCCTTCACTAACTCTATAGAAGACCTTAAATCCTATAATGGCCATAATTTCTACATAAGGCCCTAGATCCACCAACAACGCCCTTCACTAACTCTATAGAAGACCCCAGATCCTCTAATGTCCATCATCTTTTCATAAGGCCCTAGATCCACCAACAACGCCCATGACAACCCAGCCCCTGGTGGCCTTCAAAAGAAGGAAGTGAGCAAGCTCACCAGACCTGGTGTGGCCCTTCCTCACCTGAGCTCCTGCAGGGTGCAGCCCGGGTGCCGCAGCCCCTCACATAGATGCGTAGTTCCTGAGCTCTCGATGTCATTAATGGATAAATCCAACTTGAAGAGGGTTCGGCTTGTGCTGAAAACTGAGCTGAGGTCCTCACAGCAGCCGGGGGTCAGATCACAGCGTAAGAAACTGCAGAGAGACAAGCAGCCAATCACAACAGCTTTCCTTTCATAATACAGGTGGCTAATCCAATCTCCCCTCTACACGTAATACACACGGCATGAGCCGTCTCACGAACGAACAATTTCTGCAACAGAATGCAGGTTGTCCACCAGTATAAGTGTCTTACAATTGTTCACTCGCTCACCGAACAGTCAGTTCAGCTATTGTTAGAAATGGGTCAATGGGGTGGTCACTATTTAACTCGCCCTGTGTGTTGGGGTGGATGATTGGCTGGCTCCAGCTCAGGGGGATATTACGCCACTCGTGTCTCAGTACTGACCTCAGCTCCTGCAGGGCGCAGGAGGGATACCGAAGGCCGACGCATAGCGCTTTCACCCCAGCGTCTTCTATGGGATTCTCGGACAAATCCAGTCGGATGAGAGATGGGTTCTCGGTAAGCACAGAGCTCAGTACAGCGCAGCACGCCGGAGTCACTTCACAGCAACAAAATCTAAAAGAAAAAATAAAATCTGAAATAATAGTAATACAGGACTTACCTGGAATCATTGTACTTGGAACCCCCCAGCGCTGTAATAAGACAGTCCCAGTCAGGACAGCACCTAGCACCTTACTGTGTAACTGGGGTGGTGGATAAGCCTCCACCATGTTAAAGATTAAACCGGACCTTCAGCATCATTAAATGAAAAGCCAAAACTCTTACAAAAACAATTCCCCAGCTCTAAAATTAATAGATTTTAAGTTTTTCTTCTTTCCCCAGCTCGGCTACAACTCTGTTCAGGACTCTTGAGACACCTTGAGAAAGTGGCCTGTGAGCGGGGAGGGCCACGAAACGCATTGGGGGGACTGTCACTCGACTTTCTTTGGGGGATGCCCAGATTATCTACACTCAGGTGATGTGTTTGTTTGCTGCTTTATTTGTTGTTGTAGTTTAACACTAGAGATGAGCGAACTTTTGAAAAATTCGATTCGACTGATTCGCAGAATTTTCCGACAAAAATCGTTTCGACCCGAATAAATTTGCAACGAATCGCTATTAAAAACGGCTATTTCTGAGCCTCCTAGAGCCTCATTAGGGTTGTAAACCATTCTGCCTTGCTGTAACACGCACAGGATGCGTGCTGGGTTAGTTAAATAATACTTTGAAGAAATATCACATGCAGATCAGAGGCATCGCTAATAGAATCGCAGAGCGGCACAATTGCAGAGAGTTGAAGTGGCATCACTATGAGGGGCAGAAGGAGCCCAAACATTGCTTTAAAGAGACACTGGAGTTGGCAGCAGCAGGAGCCCAAAAATTGGATGAATCACACCCTGGAGTTGGCAGCAGCAGCAGGAGCCCAAACATTACTTTAAAGAGACACTGGGGTTGGCTTCAGGAGCCCAAAAATTGGATGAATCACACCCTGGAGTTGGCAGCAGCAGGAGCCCAAACATTACTTTAAAGAGACACTGGGGTTGGCTTCAGGAGCCCAAAAATTGGATGAATCACACCCTGGAGTTGCCAGCAGCAGGAGCCCAAATATTACTTTAAAGAGACACTGGGGTTGGCTTCAGGAGCCCAAAAATTGGATGATTCACACCCTGGAGTTGGCAGCAGCAGCAGCAGGAGCCCAAATATACACTGGAGTTGGCTTCAGGAGCCCAAACATTGGATGAATCACACCCTGGAGTTGGCAGCAGCAGCAGCAGGAGCCCAAATATTACTTTAAAGAGACCCTGGGGTTGGCTTCAGGAGCCCAAAAATTGGATGAATCACACCCTGGAGTTGGCAGAAGTTGGCAGCAGCAGCAGCAGGAGCCCAAACATTACTTTAAAGAGACCCTGGGGTTAACTTCAGGAGCCCAAAAATTGGATGAATCACACCCTGGAGTTGGCAGAAGTTGGCAGCAGCAGCAGCAGGAGCCCAAACATTACTTCAAAGAGACCCTGGGGTTGGCTTCAGGAGCCCAACAATTGGATGAATCACACCCTGGAGTTGGCAGGAGTTGACAGCAGCAGCAGCAGGAGCCCAAATATTACTTTAAAGAGACCCTGGGGTTGGCTTCAGGAGCACAAAAAATGGATGATTCACACCCTGGAGTTGGCAGCAGCAGCAGCAGGAGCCCAAATATACACTGGAGTTGGCTTCAGGAGCCCAAAAATTGGATGATTCACACCCTGGAGTTGGCAGCAGCAGCAGCAGGAGCCCAAATATACACTGGAGTTGGCTTCAGGAGCCCAAAAATTGGATGAATCACACCCTGGAGTTGGCAGAAGTTGGCAGAAGCAGCAGCAGGAGCCCAAACATTACTTCAAAGAGACCCTGGGGTTGGCTTCAGGAGCCCAAAAATTGGATGAATCACACCTTGGAGTTGGCAGAAGTTGGCAGCAGCAGCAGCAGGAGCCCAAACATTACTTTAAAGAGACCCTGGGGTTGGCTTCAGGAGCCCAACAATTGGATGAATCACACCCTGGAGTTGGCAGGAGTTGACAGCAGCAGGAGCCCAAATATTACTTCAAAGAGACCCTGGGGTTGGCTTCAGGAGCACAAAAAATGGATGATTCACACCCTGGAGTTGGCAGCAGCAGCAGCAGGAGCCCAAATATACACTGGAGTTGGCTTCAGGAGCCCAAAAATTGGATGATTCACACCCTGGAGTTGGCAGCAGCAGCAGCAGGAGCCCAAATATACACTGGAGTTGGCTTCAGGAGCCCAAAAATTGGATGAATCACACCCTGGAGTTGGCAGAAGTTGGCAGAAGCAGCAGCAGGAGCCCAAACATTACTTCAAAGAGACCCTGGGGTTGGCTTCAGGAGCCCAAAAATTGGATGAATCACACCCTGGAGTTGGCAGAAGTTGGCAGCAGCAGCAGCAGGAGCCCAAACATTACTTTAAAGAGACCCTGGGGTTGGCTTCAGGAGCCCAACAATTGGATGAATCACACCCTGGAGTTGGCAGGAGTTGACAGCAGCAGGAGCCCAAATATTACTTTAAAGAGACCCTGGGATTGGCTTCAGGAGCCCAAAAATTGGATGATTCACACCCTGGAGTTGGCAGCAGCAGCAGCAGGAGCCAAAATATACACTGGAGTTGGCTTCAGGAGCCCAAAAATTGGATGAATCACACCCTGGAGTTGGCAGCAGCAGCAGCAGGAGCCCAAATATACACTGGAGTTGGCTTCAGGAGCCCAAAAATTGGATGAATCACACCCTGGAGTTGGCAGAAGTTGGCAGAAGCAGCAGCAGGAGCCCAAACATTACTTCAAAGAGACCCTGGGGTTGGCTTCAGGAGCCCAAAAATTGGATGAATCACACCCTGGAGTTGGCAGAATTTGGCAGAAGCAGCAGCAGGAGCCCAAATATTACTTTAAAGAGACCCTGGGGTTGGCTTCAGGAGCCCAAAAATTGGATGATTCACACCCTGGAGTTGGCAGCAGCAGCAGCAGGAGCCCAAATATACACTGGAGTTGGCTTCAGGAGCCCAAAAATTGGATGATTCACACCCTGGAGTTGGCAGCAGCAGCAGCAGGAGCCCAAATATACACTGGAGTTGGCTTCAGGAGCCCAAAAATTGGATGAATCACACCCTGGAGTTGGCAGAAGTTGGCAGAAGCAGCAGCAGGAGCCCAAACATTACTTCAAAGAGACCCTGGGGTTGGCTTCAGGAGCCCAAAAATTGGATGAATCACACCCTGGAGTTGGCAGAAGTTGGCAGCAGCAGCAGCAGGAGCCCAAACATTACTTTAAAGAGAACCTGGGGTTGGCTTCAGGAGCCCAACAACTGGATGAATCACACCCTGGAGTTGGCAGGAGTTGACAGCAGCAGCAGCAGGAGCCCAAATATTACTTTAAAGAGACCCTGGGGTTGGCTTCAGGAGCCCAAAAATTGGATGATTCACACCCTGGAGGTGGCAGCAGCAGCAGCAGGAGCCAAAATATACACTGGAGTTGGCTTCAGGAGCCCAAAAATTGGATGATTCACACCCTGGAGTTGGCAGCAGCAGCAGCAGGAGCCCAAATATACACTGGAGTTGGCTTCAGGAGCCCAAAAATTGGATGAATCACACACTGGAGTTGGCAGCAGCAGCAGCAGGAGCCCAAATATTACTTTAAAGAGACACTGGAGTTGGCTTCAGGAGCCCAAAAATTGGATGATTCACACCCTGGAGTTGGCAGAAGTTGGCAGCAGCAGCAGCAGGAGCCCAAACATTACTTTAAAGAGAACCTGGGGTTGGCTTCAGGAGCCCAAAAATTGGATGAATCATACCCTGGAGTTGGCAGCAGCAGCAGCAGGAGCCCAAATATTACTTTAAAGAGACACTGGGGTTGGCTTCAGGAGGCCAAAAATTGGATGAATCACGCCCTGGAGTTGGCAGCAGCAGGAGCCCAAATATTACTTTAAAGAGACACTGGGGTTGGCTTCAGGAGCCCAAAAATTGGATGATTCACACCCTGGAGTTGGCAGCAGCAGCAGCAGGAGCCCAAATATACACTGGAGTTGGCTTCAGGAGCCCAAAAATCGGATGAATCACACCCTGGAGTTGGCAGAAGTTGGCAGCAGCAGGAGCCCAAACATTACTTCAAAGAGACCCTGGGGTTGGCTTCAGGAGCCCAACAATTGGATGAATCACACCCTGGAGTTGGCAGGAGTTGACAGCAGCAGCAGCAGGAGCCCAAATATTACTTTAAAGAGACACTGGGGTTGGCTTCAGGAGCCCAAAAATTGGATGAATCACACCCTGGAGTTGGCAGAAGTTGGCAGCAGCAGCTGCAGGAGCCCAAACATTACTTCAAAGAGACCCTGGGGTTGGCTTCAGGAGCCCAACAATTGGATGAATCACACCCTGGAGTTGGCAGGAGTTGACAGCAGCAGGAGCCCAAATATTACTTTAAAGAGACCCTGGGGTTGGCTTCAGGAGCCCAAAAATTGGATGATTCACACCCTGGAGTTGGCAGCAGCAGCAGCAGGAGCCCAAATATACACTGGAGTTGGCTTCAGGAGCCCAAAAATTGGATGACTCAAACCCTGGAGTTGGTAGCAGCAGCAGCAGGAGCCCAAATATTACTTTAAAGAGACACTGGGGTTGGCTTCAGGAGCCCAAAAATTGGATGAATCACACCCTGGAGTTGGCAGAAGTTGGCAGCAGCAGCAGCAGGAGCCCAAGCATTACTTCAAAGAGACCCTGGGGTTGGCTTCAGGAGCCCAACAATTGGATGAATCACACCCTGGAGTTGGCAGGAGTTGACAGCAGCAGCAGCAGGAGCCCAAATATTACTTTAAAGAGACCCTGGGGTTGGCTTCAGGAGCCCAAAAATTGGATGAATCACATCCTGGAGTTGGCAGGAGTTGACAGCAGCAGGAGCCCAAATATTACTTTAAAGAGACCCTGGGGTTGGCTTCAGGAGCCCAAAAATTGAATGATTCACACCCTGGAGTTGGCAGCAGCAGCAGCAGGAGCCCAAATATACACTGGAGTTGGCTTCAGGAGCCCAAAAATTGGATGAATCACACCCTGGAGTTGGTAGCAGCAGCAGCAGGAGCCCAAATATTACTTTAAAGAGACACTGGGGTTGGCTTCAGGAGCCCAAAAATTGGATGAATCACACCCTGGAGTTGGCAGCAGCAGCAGCAGCAGGAGCCCAAATATTACTTTAAAGAGACACTGGAGTTGGCTTTAGGAGCCCAAAAATTGGATGAATCACACCCTGGAGTTGGCAGAAGTTGGCAGCAGCAGCAGCAGGAGCCCAAAAAATGGCCTAAAGACATAAATATGTTTTGCACCATTTGGAAAGTGTAAAACGTGGCACTATGCTGAATCTAGTCGCATGCATCAGGCATTGGTGGGTGGAAATCCTGGCTGATCCATCCCTGATTCATTTTGACAAAGGTGAGTCTCTCCACATTTTTAGTTGACAGACGAGTTCTCCTCGCCGTAACTATGGCCCCCGCCGCACTAAACACCCGCTCAGATGGCACGCTACTTGCCGGGCAGGACAGCTTTTCCAGGGCAAACTCTGCTAGTTGCGGCCACAAATCAAGTTTGGCTGCCCAGAAGTCCAGCGGATCCTCAAGGTGTGTTGGCATGGTCATGTCAAAGTATGACATGACCTGCTGGTTGAGGTCCTGCTCCAGGTCTTCCTGCTGCTCATGAGTAGCCTCACTATGCGGGTGTAGAAAGCTACTCATTAGCGACTGAAGACTGAGGCTGCTGCTGCTGATGGAGCTGCTGCTGCTGCTCCTGCCAACTCCCCCCAGCGGCCATGGCAGTGGAAGGTGAGCGCAGAGGTCCCCTCGAGTCAGACCTGCGAGAGTATGGACCATGGCGCAGATAGGCATCGGCCAACTGCCTACGTAGAATGTCTTTGTAGTAGTTGAGTTTGTCCTCCCTCTCGGTGGGTTTAAAAAATGCCCCCATTTTGTGCCGGAAGCGAGGGTCCAATAAGGTGGACAGCCAGAAGTCATCCCGCCGACAGATGGAAACAATTCTGGGGTCACTACGCAAGCACGTGAGCATGCTTTGTGCCATTTGCGCAAGTGACTCGGATGGACTACCTGTCTCCATCTCCACTGCATACTGCCACGGTGTGCCCGGGTCCTCTGTCTCGCCTTCCTCAAAAACCTCTAGCTCCTCTGGCTGCTCCTGCTCCTCCTCTCCTGTCCGCTGACTAGATAAACCAGCCATTTCGCCAAGCCTAAACTGTGTTTCGCTGGGCAACTCCTCCTCCTCCTCTTCCTCCTCCTCCTCCAGTTCAGCTCCAACGGGGTTCATGTGGCCGTAAGATGTAAACGCCATGTCTCCAGTGCCCTGACCAGCCATGGTTTCCAACATGTGCTGTAGTACATGAAGCAGTGGAATCACGTCGTTCATCCCGTAATCCTGCCGACTGACAAATAAAGTGGCTTCCTCAAAGGGCCTGAGCAAACGGCAGGTGTCACGTATGAGCTGCCACTGGTTGACATTGAAGTTACACAGGGGAGTCCCCCTATCTGCTTGGATCATCAGGAAATCCGTGATGGCTTTTCTCTGTTCATATAATCGGTCCAACATGTGAAGGGTGGAATTCCAACGGGTGGAAACATCGCAAATCAGACTATGTTGGGGGATACCATTCTGACGCTGTAGCTCAAGAAGGGTGTGTTTGGCGGTGTAGGAGTGGCTGAAGTGCATGCAAAGTTTCCTTGAAGTTGTTAGGATGTCTTGCAGATGGGGGGAACACTTCAGAAACCGCTTGACAACCAGATTGAAGACGTGAGCCATGCAGGGGGCATGGGTCAGGCTTCCTTGGCGCAGCGCAGACAAAATGTTCTTCCCATTGTCGGTAACCATGATTCCCATTTTAAGTTTTCTCGGAGTAAGCCATGTTTGGATTTCCTGATGAATACATTTAAGCAGTTCCTCCCCTGTGTGACTCCGTTCGCCAAGACAAACCATGTGAAGCACTGCGTGACACCTCCGTGCCCTGCACACATGGTAGACTGGAGGGGCACTGAGACTTGAGCCTACAGTGGAGGGTGAGGAGATGGCGGAGGATGAGGAGGCCGAGTCGCACGGTGTCACAGGTCCAATGGGCAGAGAGCGCGGAGGCCGAAGCGGCGTGACCTGTCCAAGTTGCTGCTGCTGCTGCAAAGGGACCACATTCACCCAGTGGGCCGTAAACGACATGTACTGCCCCTGACCGTAGTTACAGCTCCAGATGTCGGCGCTGCCATGTATTTTGCTACACACCAACAGGCTCAAGGACTGGCCCACCTTCTGTTCAACAAAAGTGTGCAGCGCTGGTACTGCCTTCTTGGCAAAGAAATGACGGCTTGGGACTCTCCACCTCGGCTCGGCACAAGCCATCAGTTCTCTGAAAGGTGCAGATTCCACCACCTGAAAAGGGAGCGACTGCAGCACCAGCAACTTGGACAGGAGCACATTCAGCTTCTGCGCCGTAGGATGAGTGGGCGCATACTGCTGTCTCTTGGACATGGCTTCGCTGATGGATTGCTGGCGGGATGCATGACTTGGAGGAGGAGGAGGAGGAGCAGGAGCGACAGAGGATGGGTATGACGCACAGCTGCCTTCGGCTGAGGTGCTGGAGCCTTGGCTGGCAGAAATTGGGAGCTCACTTGGTGAGGAAGCAGACTGGACCACCCCTTGGGAGCCTCGGTTCTCCCAGGTCGTTTTATGGTGACGCATCATATGTTGACGCAGGGCCGTGGTGCCAACATTTGGACCCTGGCCACGCTTCACCTTTTGCCTACATATCTTGCATGTGGCCATGTTACCCTCCTGCGGATGCCTCAGGAAAAACTGCCACACTGCCGAGTAGCTACTTTTCCCACCCCCTGGCCTCACTGATTCACTGCTGCTGTTGCCAACTCCAGGAACCCCTGCTCCACTACCTCCCGATAAGGTAGACTGCCGCACAGCAGGTGCTCTACCCCGGCCCCGGCCCCGGCCGGCTCCAGCCTTTGGAATTGTGCCCCCATGCTGAGTGCTACCACCTTGCTGCCTCAGCTGCTGACTCCGGGGCAACCTGCGCCCCTCTTCTCCTGATGATGACGATGAAGCCCCTTCATCACCCGGCTCCCAAGTGCGATCGGCTTCATCGTCATCATCATCATCACCGAGTTGTGGCTGTACGTCACTGATGTTCGTGGATTCGTCAACAGTGTCTGGCGCAGGAGCTGGAACGCTCGCAGCACCCACGACACTGTCCACATCACTATTTGTCTGCCTAGCTAGAGAAGCCACCTCCATTTCTTGGCTGGGCAGTAGCTGCTGACTGTCCTCTATCTGATGGTCCTCCTCACTAAAGAGTGGAGCTGAACCCAAAGCATAGGATACGTCGCTGGGGGAGGGAACGGCGTAGGACAGAGGCAATGGGAGGACAGGGACTGCTCTCGGGGCATGCCAACTCAGGGTTGTGTCAGAGGAACCTACCGACCCTAGACTGGGGGTCTCAGACGTAAGTTCTGATGATGTTGTTGATGAGCGCGTCAACCAATCTACCACGGCAGATGCGTTACTGGTGGAGACCCGACCGCTAGCAGATACTGGCAGATTAGGTCTCTCAGCGTGACTCCTGCTGCTACTGGCCCCCAGTCTGATGCGAGCTCTGCCTGCGGAATCTTGGCCTCTGCCACTCCTCTTTTCACTTCCAGGCACTTGTCTGCCCGACATAGTCTAACTGGCGTGGTAGTAGGTGATATTTAAAGAACCCCCGGGCAGCGGTGGGTCTATATGAAACAGAATATAATGCACACCAAAAGTGAGCAGTAACACTCAGCCTCCAACAGGCCTGCTTAGTGTAAATAAGAGAGCTGCTTAGTGTAAATAAAGAGGGGTATGCTATGTTACAGAATGGGATGCCCCAACAGAAGTGCACCTGGCAGGCAGCAGTAAGTCTATGCCCAGCAAAAGTGTCTTTATCAGGCTAATTTCAATTATAATAAGTGCAAATGGTTATATGGTCTTAAACAGAGGCTGCTGTAGTCACAGAATGGGATGCCACAACAGAAGTGGACCTGGCAGGGTCCAGAAGTACTATGCCCAGCAAAAGTGTCTTTATCAGGCTAATTTCAATTATAATAAGTGCAAATGGTTATATGGTCTTCAACAGAGGCTGCTGTAGTCACAGAATGGGATGCCACAACAGAAGTGGACCTGGCAGGGTCCAGAAGTACTATGCCCAGCAAAAGTGTCTTTATCAGGCTAATTTCAATTATAATAAGTGCAAATGGTTATATGGTCTTAAACAGAGGCTGCTGTAGTCACAGAATGGGATGCCACAACAGAAGTGGACCTGGCAGGGTCCAGAAGTACTATGCCCAGCAAGTGTCTTTATCAGGCTAATTTCAATTATAATAAGAGCAAATGGTTATATGGTCTTAAACAGAGGCTGCTGTAGTCACAGAATGGGATGCCACAACAGAAGTGGACCTGGCAGGGTCCAGAAGTACTATGCCCAGCAAAAGTGTCTTTATCAGGCTAATTTCAATTATAATAAGTGCAAATGGTTATATGGTCTTAAACAGAGGCTGCTGTAGTCACAGAATGGGATGCCACAACAGAAGTGGACCTGGCAGGGTCCAGAAGTACTATGCCCAGCAAAAGTGTCTTTATCAGGCTAATTTCAATTATAATAATAGCAAATGGTTATATGGTCTTAAACAGAGGCTGCTGTAGTCACAGAATGGGATGCCACAACAGAAGTGGACCTGGCAGGGTCCAGAAGTACTATGCCCAGCAAAAGTGTCTTTATCAGGCTAATTTCAATTATAATAAGTGCAAATGGTTATATGGTCTTAAACAGAGGCTGCTGTAGTCACAGAATGGGATGCCACAACAGAAGTGGACCTGGCAGGGTCCAGAAGTACTATGCCCAGCAAAAGTGTCTTTATCAGGCTAATTTCAATTATAATAAGAGCAAATGGTTATATGGTCTTAAACAGAGGCTGCTGTAGTCACAGAATGGGATGCCACAACAGAAGTGGACCTGGCAGGGTCCAGAAGTACTATGCCCAGCAAGTGTCTTTATCAGGCTAATTTCAATTATAATAAGAGCAAATGGTTATATGGTCTTAAACAGAGGCTGCTGTAGTCACAGAATGGGATGCCACAACAGAAGTGGACCTGGCAGGGTCCAGAAGTACTATGCCCAGCAAAAGTGTCTTTATCAGGCTAATTTCAATTATAATAAGTGCAAATGGTTATATGGTCTTAAACAGAGGCTGCTGTAGTCACAGAATGGGATGCCTCACAGCAGACTTAAGATCAGTTCAGTATATATGCACAGTTAGTTAGTATAAGCAGCCTGAAAACGCTAACAAAGCCTGTCAGGCTGGATGAAAAAAAAAAAAAAAAAACTCCCTGTGACAGCCTCCGATTTTTCTACCTTTCCCTGTTTTTCGCTGACTTTCTGTCTGTCTCCTGTCTGTCTCCTGCCTGTCTCCAGCCTGTCCCTGTCTGTCCCTGCCTGTCTAACTGTCTCTCTCCCTGCCTACAGCAGCGTTCTGTCTCTCACGAATGCAATAGAGAAATGAGGCAGGAAAAGCAAGATGGCCGGCCTTAAATAGCGCTGTGACGTCACCGGGCTTGCTGGCTGCTGATAGGCTGCATGTGACTGTCCCAGCTTGCACTGGCGCGGGGTAGATGTCTGGACATGTCCCGTCCGCCATCTTAGAATGCCTGTAATGTAAATGAATGGATGTTAAAGGAAAACTTCGAGCGATCGAATCGCGGGGAAATTCGGATTCGATCCGAATCGAATTTTTCCTGAAATTCGGATCGAATCCGGGTTCGTCCGGATCGATTCGCTCATCCCTATTTAACACCTGTGCTCTTTTTTCTCTTGCCACATTAGCATTCTGGTATTGATAGGATTATTGTTTGCACAATATTCAGCACTATTTGCACTTTACAGGTTTGAATTGTTTACAGTACTGGCACTTTATTGAATTGGATGTTTAAGATTTGTTGGATTGGGATTATGGATTTAATTGGGAAACCCCTTGGAATGTACAGTCCAGTGTTATATGTTTTTAAATTGTCTGTCATTATGTGAGTTTTTATGGGCATTTGCTAATAAATAATTTATGAATTCTTGATATATATTTGTTGCGTGTATTGATTGCCGTGGAGGGGGGTGCGGTGATTTGGTGCTATTTGGGTGAACTGCTGGATTCACCATGTAAATACTGTATGGGCTCAATTTAGGGCATAAATAGTTTCCAATCACAGCATGGCCACAGGTATTGGGCTAAATTGTTTTCTATTATTGATTTGTGGTGCGGAATTCGCAGTCTAAGTTCTGTTCAGGACTCTAGGATACGGGCGCCGCCATCTTGCCCTAGAAGTTTCGCATACTGAAGAGAGGAGAGGTGTGAAAAGTAAAGGTGGGTTATATCTGTGCTTTGAACAGACAGAGCAGAGCTGGGGTCAGGATAAGGTCAGCAATCCCAGCACAGTCAAAGACACTTCCAGCCTGAGAGTCCATGGGCCGCCATCTTGGATGTTTAAAGGCTCAGAAAATGCATTAGGTGCATGTTGGATTATTTTTAATGTGGGCAATCTGTATGTACGGGGGGGGGCATACAAGATTAATAAATGAAATAATTAATATATATATATATATATATTAATAATGTTTATTTATAAAGCACCATCATCTTCCATGGTGCTGTAAAGATAGACTCTTATTCAGGGTTACTAGTTTTTTTTTGTTCCTTAGGAATGGGGCAGAGACACCTGAAGTTTACGGCTCCCTGCCTCTGAAGGGTTAAGTTAAATAATTAGGTTGCGTCATGCCCCCTCAACACTGATTGGAAACTATGGGGGGAGGTATTGAATGTGAGGGTTAAAAGCAGCAGCCCAACTGCCCCCAAAGCAGTGTGGCCCACCGGGCATTGCCCCTATTGTCTTCCTATGGCCAGTCCACCCTTGACCACACTTAGGAAGATAGAACGAAAAAAACAGATCACAGCTAGGAGAATGGATGGAGTGGACCAGATCTAGGAGGGGAGAACAGGTAGGAGGAGAGAACAATAAAGGTTGACCATAGCTAGGTGGAAAGACTGTTAGACATGGCAAGGATGAGGGTGGGTCCGTCTATATTAGTTATGTGGGCATGGGCAAGTAGGAAGAGAGAATCAAAGGAAACAAGAGATCGTTGAGTGGAAGTCACTAACCTAAGCTTCTGGCACCTCCGTAGGATGGGGGATAGCATTTCCAGGCTCTCAGGCTCCATTCTGATACCAGAGAAGCTGAGGCATTCAATATTGTTACAGAGCTTCAAGCAGTAGCAGAGCTGCAGGTCTGCACCGCCTCCTGCACTCTCAGGTTTGCTTGTGCTCTACCTGCTCAGCATTCAATATTTCCATTAGGAATATATAAACAAAAGAACTTGAAGGGACTTGAAGGAGGAAAAATGCGTGAGATTTCTATTAGAGATGAGCGAACCAAACCATCCGAACCGGATGGTTTAACAAACCTTGAAGGGATTTCTATTAGAGATGAGCGAACCAAACCATCCGAACCGGCTGATTTAACAAACTAACTTTTTTAATTGGCTGCTCTTGTGCATTTGTGTGCCAGGAAGTGTCAAGGGCACATTCACGGAAAGCTGGGGTCACACATGATGCTTTGCTGAATTAAAGAAAACAAGAGGTCGTTGAAAGAGTGGAGGTCACTAACCTAAGCTTCTGGCACCTCCGTAGGATGGGAGACAGCATTTCCAGGCTCTTGGGCTCCATTCCGATACCAGAGAAGCTGAGGGATTCAATATTTTCACAGAGTTTCAAGCAGTAGCAGAGCTGCAGGTCAGCGCCTCCTGCACGCTCAGGTTTGCTTGTGCTCTACCTGGTCAGCATTCAATATTTCCATTAGGAATATATAAAAAAAAAAGAACTTAAAGGGACTTGAAGGAGGAAAAACGTGTGGGATTTCTGTTAGAGATGAGCAAACCAAACCATCTGAGCCAGATGATTTAACAAACCTTGAAGGGATTTCTATTAGAGATGAGTGAACCAAACTATTCAAACCGGATGGTTTAACAAACTTTGAAGGAATTTCTATTAGAGATGAGCCAACCAAACCATCCGAACCGAATGGTTTAACAAACCTTGAAGGGCTTTCTATTAGAGATGAGCGAACCAAACCATCTGAACCGGATGGTTTAACAAACCTTGAAGGGATTTCTATTAGAGATGAGTGAACCAAACTACTCAAACCGGATGGTTTAACAAACTTTGAAGGAATTTCTATTAGAGATGAGCGAACCAAACCATCTGAACCGGATGGTTTAACAAACCTTGAAGGGATTTCTATTAGAGATGAGCCAACCAAACCATCAGAACCGGATGGTTTAACAAACTCAGGTTTTAATTGCGTGCCAGGAAGTGTCAAGGGCATATTCACCGAAACCTGGGGTCACACATGATGCTTTGCTGAATCAAAGGAAACAAGAGATCGTTGAAAGAGTGGAGCTCATTAACCTAAGCTTCTGGCATCTCCGTAGGATGGGGGACAGCATTTCCAGGCTCTTGGGCTCCATTTTGATACCAGAGAAGCCCAGGGATTCAATATTGTCACAGAGCGTCAAGCAGTAGCAGAGCTGCAGGTCTGCGCCGCCTCCTGCACTCTCAGGTTTGCTTGTGCTCTACCTGCTCAGCATTCAATATTTCCATTAGGAATATCTAAACAAAAGAACTTGAAGGGACTTGAAGGAGGAAAAATGCGTGAGATTTCTATTAGAGATGAGCGAACCAAACCATCCAAACCGGATGGTTTAACAAACCTTGAAGCAATTTCTATTAGAGATGAGCGAACCAAACCATCCGAACCGGATGGTTTAACAAATTCAATTTTTTAATTGTCTGCTCTTGTGCATTTGTGTGCCAGGAAGTGTCAAGGGCACATTCACCCAAAGCTGGGGTCACACAAGATGCTTTGCTGAATCAAAGGAAACAAGAGATCGTTGAAAGAGCGGAGGTCACTAACCTAAGCTTCTGGCACCTCCGTAGGATGGGGAACAGCATTTCCAGGCTCTCAGGCTCCATTATGATACCAGAGAAGCTGAGGGATTCAATATTGTCACAGAGCTTCAAGCAGTAGCAGAACTGCTGCAACGCGTTCTTAGTTATCATTAGCCTGCCGTGGATCTCTAGTGTGATGTGCAACGAGGAAGAACGAGACATGATTCGCCTGATGAAGTCCGGATCCTGCGTCTCGTACAGGCAGAAAATGGCGGCTGCGAAGTAAATGGATGCGTTGTCCTCTGTCAGCCACTCGCCCATTACCGATTTGGCTCTGAGAGAGACACTGCAGCCTGTACATTCTGCCAGCGCCTTGATGTCGCTTTCATTCAGGAGCCCGAACTGGAACCGTAGGACGAAGGTTAGGTGCAGGTGGTGATTGTAGAGCGCCGAGAAGAAGGTCCCCTGGTAGATCTCTGGAATGGAAGCATCGGAGGTCCTATCGGCATCAGAGGTCTCATCGCTGGAGCCGGATCCAGCCTCCAGCACGTAATGCAGGGCGGCAAAGAGCTCCTGCAAAATCAGGTGGAGGAAGCTGTAGTAGGCCTCGGTTTCTACGTCGCGGTAAAAGAGGAGCTCGCTCTGGAACACAGACTCCACCTCGAACAGGGAAAGTCCTTGTCTTTCTAGATCTTCCTCATTGAACAAGACCTGACGCTTTAAGATGCCCTCGTTAGCTAGCGCACACAGCTTCCTCAGACAGGTGCTGATCGCCTGCTTATCCGCACAAGGCCTAATCAGGCCCTTCACGTAGAGGAGGTAGACGGAGGTGGCCGTTTTACACCCAACGAGGTCCACATCCAGGTGTATCCGGGGCTTTATCGTGGAGCATATCATCCGGCACGAAACCGGAATGGAGCACATGGCCAGCAAAACATGATTGGCATTGATGATACCGAGAGCCTTCTCCGCATCCTCTTTAGTCTCGAAGACGCTCTGCGCGTATTCTTTAAGATCTTCTTCTCGAAATCCCAAGACTTCCACGTAACGGGCTTCACCGATCAACCTGCTGAGCTTCTCCAGGGCCCAAGGCCTTGTGGTGACAATGATAGAAGACCGTTTGAGGATTTGTTTCCGTAACAAATCCTGAAGTAGCGCGTCTTTGTGGGTTTTGCGGAAGACGTCTTCTTGGCCGATCTCGGATTGGCCCTCTTTTTGGCCGATCTCTAGAGTCCACCTGAACTCGTCGAAGCCATCAAGGATGAAGAGCAGTCTCTCGTGCCTTCTGGGGTCATTCAGAAGAGACTCCAGCTCCTCTGAACACTGGGAATCGAGGGTCCCGGAGAGAAGCCCTACAAGACTGACGTTGCCGGCGACGGTGTTGAGGACCCTACAGCTCAAGTAGAACAGGAAGTCAAACTTATCTTGGTAGAGTGTTCCGGAAGCCCAGTCCCGCAGAAGCTTCTGGCAGGTGGTGGTTTTTCCGATTCCGGCAGCTCCCTGCAGCACAACCAGTTTTGGGGATGCCTGATTTTCGTCAGGGTCAAAGAGGGCCTGAATAGTGGTCGGGGAGGACGAGTCAGCGATTCCATTGTTGATGCGCATGTTACTTAAATGTCTTCCGGAATGTTCTATCTCGTGAACTTTCTCACAGGTGCTCCAACTCCATTGATGGGTCAGCTTCTTCAGATGAGGGGATCTTTCTTTCATGGAATCGAAGTTACATTCTAGAATCTTCTGGCATTTTTCTTTGGTAGAGGCCATGTACTGTTTCTGGAACTCTGTAAAAAGGGAAAGAACGAAACGTTATTTTGCCTCATATTGAGCTCTTGCCATGGTTACTTTACATTCATTGGCTTATGCTCACCCATAAGTCTGTCTCCGGGGAGCGACATCTTCAGTTTGTCTGCAGAGGAAACGTACAAATTTAGTACAGGAAACTCTCCAACACATGTCTGTCTAGCTGTCTCTTTATCTCACAGGTCTCTCCAACACATTTCCAGACTGCCTTATGAGCAAAACGTCCATTTTCCAAGTGCTGTTTGCTTACAAGCCACAAAAAAACTCTCATTCTCTCGCTCTAGAGCTGATTTGTCTCTTTTACCTACTACAGACCTGATCCGTCTTTCTAATGCACCTGTTTAGATGTCTCTTTCTGCCTCTGACATTACAACACACGTCTGTCTCTTTCGCTCTCCAGGTTTGAACTCTTTTTCAAACACACCTCTCCATCCAGTGGCGTACATAGTCCAGTCGGAGGTCCCATGGAGAGGCCCCCCATCACTAGCCCTATTAGCCACTCCCCTGCCAGTTCTCCCCCCGCGAGCACCGGGATGTCCTCCCTGCATGTAATAACATTTCCAGCTATGGCTACTAGACCACTGGAAGGAGATCTATAGTGGCCGGGATGCCCTCCTTGCATGTAATAACATTACCAGCTATGGCTACTAGACCACTGGAAGGAGATCTATAGTGGCCGGGATGCCCTCCTTGCATGTAATAACATTACCAGCTATGGCTACTAGACCACTGGAAGGAAATCTATAGTGGCCGGGATGCCCTCCTTGCATGTAATAACATCACCAGCTATGGCTACTAGACCACTGGAAGGAGATCTATAGTGGCCGGGATGCCCTCCGTACATGTAATAACATTTCCAGCTATGGCTACTAGACCACTGGAAGGAGATCTATAGTGGCCGGGATGCCCTCCTTCCATGTAATAACATTACCAGCTTTGGCTACTAGACCCCTGGAAGGAGATCTATAGTGGCCGGGATGCCCCCCGTACATGTAATAACATTTCCAGCTATGGCTACTAGACCACTGGAAGGAGATCTATAGTGGCCGGGATGCCCTCCTTGCATGTAATAACATTACCAGCTATGGCTACTAGACCACTGGAAGGAGATCTATAGTGGCCGGGATGTCCTCCCTGCATGTAATAACATTACCAGCTATGGCTACTAGACCACTGGATATGGCTACTAGACCACTGGAAGGAGATCTATAGTGGCCGGGATGCTCTCCTTGCATGTAATAACATTACCAGCTATGGCTACTAGACCACTGGAAGGAGATCTATAGTGGCCGGGATGTCCTCCCTGCATGTAATAATATTACCAGCTATGGCTACTAGACCACTGGAAGGAGATCTATAGTGGCCGGGATGTCCTCCTTGCATGTAATAATATTACCAGCTATGGCTACTAGACCACTGGAAGGAGATCTATAGTGGCCGGGATGCCCTCCTTGCATGTAATAACATTACCAGCTATGGCTACTAGACCACTGGAAGGAGATCTATAGTGGCCGGGATGCCCTCCTTGCATGTAATAACATTACCAGCTATGGCTACTAGACCACTGGAAGGAGATCTATAGTGGCCGGGATGCCCTCCGTGCATGTAATAACATTTCCAGCTATGGCTACTAGACCACTGGAAGGAGATCTATAGTGGCCGGGATGCTCTCCTTGCATGTAATAACATTACCAGCTATGGCTACTAGACCACTGGAAGGAGATCTATAGTGGCCGGGATGCCCTCCCTGCATGTAATAACATTACCAGCTATGGCTACTAGACCACTGGAAGGAGATCTATAGTGGCCGGGATGCCCCCCGTGCATGTAATAACATTACCAGCTATGGCTACTAGACCACTGGAAGGAGATCTATAGTGGCCGGGATGCCCCCCGTGCATGTAATAACATTTCCAGCTATGGCTACTAGACCACTGGAAGGAGATCTATAGTGGCCGGGATGCTCTCCTTGCATGTAATAACATTACCAGCTATGGCTACTAGACCACTGGAAGGAGATCTATAGTGGCCGGGATGCCCTCCCTGCATGTAATAACATTACCAGCTATGGCTACTAGACCACTGGAAGGAGATCTATAGTGGCCGGGATGCCCCCCGTGCATGTAATAACATTTCCAGCTATGGCTACTAGACCACTGGAAGGAGATCTATAGTGGCCGGGATGCCCTCCGTACATGTAATAACATTTCCAGCTATGGCTACTAGACCACTGGAAGGAGATCTATAGTGGCCGGGATGCCCTCCTGGCATGTAATAACATTACCAGCTATGGCTACTAGACCACTGGAAGGAGCTCTATAGTGGCCGGGATGCCCTCCTGGCATGTAATAACATTACCAGCTATGGCTACTAGACCACTGGAAGGAGATCTATAGTGGCCGGGATGCCCTCCGTACATGTAATAACATTTCCAGCTATGGCTACTAGACCACTGGAAGGAGATCTATAGTGGCCGGGATGCCCCCCGTGCATGTAATAACATTACCAGCTATGGCTACTAGACCACTGGAAGGAGATCTATAGTGGCCGGGATGCCCTCCTGGCATGTAATAACATTACCAGCTATGGCTACTAGACCACTGGAAGGAGATCTATAGTGGCCGGGATGCCCCCCGTGCATGTAATAACATTACCAGCTATGGCTACTAGACCACTGGAAGGAGATCTATAGTGGCCGGGATGCCCTCCCCGCATGTAATAACATTACCAGCTATGGCTACTAGACCACTGGAAGGAGATCTATAGTGGCCGGGATGACCTCCGTGCATGTAATAACATTACCAGCTATGGCTACTAGACCACTGGAAGGAGATCTATAGTGGCCGGGATGCCCTCCGTACATGTAATAACATTTCCAGCTATGGCTACTAGACCACTGGAAGGAGATCTATAGTGGCCGGGATGCCCTCCTGGCATGTAATAACATTACCAGCTATGGCTACTAGACCACTGGAAGGAGATCTATAGTGGCCGGGATGCCCTCCTGGCATGTAATAACATTACCAGCTATGGCTACTATACCACTGGAAGGAGATCTATAGTGGCCGGGATGCCCTCCTTGTATGTAATAACATTACCAGCTATGGCTACTAGACCACTGGAAGGAGATCTATAGTGGCCGGGATGTCCTCCGTGCATGTAATAACATTACCAGCTATGGCTACTAGACCACTGGAAGGAGATCTATAGTGGCCGGGATGCCCTCCGCGCATGTAATAACATTACCAGCTATGGCTACTAGACCACTGGAAGGAGATCTATAGTGGCCGGGATGCCCTCCTTGCATGTAATAACATTTCCAGCTATGGCTACTAGACCACTGGAAGGAGATCTATAGTGGCCGGGATGCCCTCCGTACATGTAATAACATTTCCAGCTATGGCTACTAGACCACTGGAAGGAGATCTATAGTGGCCGGGATGCCCCCGTGCATGTAATAACATTTCCAGCTATGGCTACTAGACCACTGGAAGGAGATCTATAGTGGCCGGGATGCCCTCCGTACATGTAATAACATTTCCAGCTATGGCTACTAGACCACTGGAAGGAGATCTATAGTGGCCGGGATGCCCTCCTTGCATGTAATAACATTAGCAGCTAAGGCTACTAGACCACTGGAAGGAGATCTATAGTGGCCGGGATGCCCTCCTTGCATGTAATAACATTACCAGCTATGGCGACTAGACCACTGGAAGGAGATCTATAGTGGCCGGGATGCCCTCCGTGCATGTAATAACATTACCAGCTATGGCTACTAGACCACTGGAAGGAGATCTATAGTGGCCGGGATGCCCTCCTTGCATGTAATAACATTACCAGTTATGGCTACTAGACCACTGGAAGGAGATCTATAGTGGCCGGGATGCCCTCCTTGCATGTAATAACATTACCAGCTATGGCTACTAGACCACTGGAAGGAGATCTATAGTGGCCGGGATGCCCTCCTTGCATGTAATAACATTACCAGCTATGGCTACTAGACCACTGGAAGGAGATCTATAGTGGCCGGGATGCTCTCCTTACATGTAATAACATTACCAGCTATGGCTACTAGACCACTGGAAGGAGATCTATAGTGGCCGGGATGCCTTCCTGGCATGTAATAACATTACCAGCTATGGCTACTAGACCACTGGAGGGAGATCTATAGTGGCCGGGATGCCCTCCCTGCATGTAATAACATTACCAGCTATGGCTACTAGACCACTGGAAGGAGATCTATAGTGGCCGGGATGCTCTCCTTACATGTAATAACATTACCAGCTATGGCTACTAGACCACTGGAAGGAGATCTATAGTGGCCGGGATGCCTTCCTGGCATGTAATAACATTTCCAGCTATGGCTACTAGACCACTGGAAGGAGATCTATAGTGGCCGGGATGCCCTCCGTGCATGTAATAACATTACCAGCTATGGCTACTAGACCACTGGAAGGAGATCTATAGTGGCCGGGATGCCCTCCGTGCATGTAATAACATTACCAGCTATGGCTACTAGACCACTGGAAGGAGATCTATAGTGGCCGGGATGCCTTCCTTGCATGTAATAACATTACCAGCTATGGCTACTAGACCACTGGAAGGAGATCTATAGTGGCCGGGATGCCTTCCTGGCATGTAATAACATTACCAGCTATGGCTACTAGACCACTGGAGGGAGATCTATAGTGGCCGGGATGCCCCCCGTGCATGTAATAACATTACCAGCTATGGCTACTAGACCACTGGAAGGAGATCTATAGTGGCCGGGATGCCCTCCTTGCATGTAATAACATTACCAGCTATGGCTACTAGACCACTGGAGGGAGATCTATAGTGGCCGGGATGCCCTCCTTGCATGTAATAACATTACCAGCTATGGCTACTAGACCACTGGAAGGAGATCTATAGTGGCCGGGATGCCCTCCGTGCATGTAATAACATTACCAGCTGTGGCTACTAGACCACTGGAAGGAGATCTATAGTGGCCGGGATGCCCTCCGTGCATGTAATAACATTACCAGCTATGGCTACTAGACCACTGGAAGGAGATATATAGTGGCCGGGATGCCCTCCGTGCATGTAATAACATTACCAGCTATGGCTACTAGACCACTGGAAGGAGATCTATAGTGGCCGGGATGCCCTCCGTGCATGTAATAACATTACCAGCTATGGCTACTAGACCACTGGAAGGAGATATATAGTGGCCGGGATGCCCTCCGTGCATGTAATAACATTACCAGCTATGGCTACTAGACCACTGGAAGGAGATCTATAGTGGCCGGGATGCCCTCCTTGCATGTAATAACATTACCAGCTAGGGCTACTAGACCACTGGAAGGAGATCTATAGTGGCCGGGATGCCCTCCGTGCATGTAATAACATTACCAGCTATGGCTACTAGACCACTGGAAGGAGATCTATAGTGGCCGGGATGCCCTCCTTACATGTAATAACATTACCAACTATGGCTACTAGACCACTGGAAGGAGATCTATAGTGGCCGGGATTCCCTCCTTGCATGTAATAACATTACCAGCTATGGCTACTAGACCACTGGAAGGAGATCTATAGTGGCCGGGATGCCCTCCTTACATGTAATAACATTACCAACTATGGCTACTAGACCACTGGAAGGAGATCTATAGTGGCCGGGATTCCCTCCTTGCATGTAATAACATTACCAGCTATGGCTACTAGACCACTGGAAGGAGATCTATAGTGGCCGGGATGACCTCCTTACATGTAATAACATTACCAGCTATGGCTACTAGACCACTGGAAGGAGATCTATAGTGGCCGGGATGCCCTCCTTACATGTAATAACATTACCAACTATGGCTACTAGACCACTGGAAGGAGATCTATAGTGGCCGGGATTCCCTCCTTGCATGTAATAACATTACCAGCTATGGCTACTAGACCACTGGAAGGAGATCTATAGTGGCCGGGATGACCTCCTTACATGTAATAACATTACCAGCTATGGCTACTAGACCACTGGAAGGAGATCTATAGTGGCCGGGATGCCCTCCTGGCATGTAATAACATTACCAGCTATGGCTACTAGACCACTGGAAGGAGATCTATAGTGGCCGGGATGCCCTCCTTACATGTAATAACATTACCAACTATGGCTACTAGACCACTGGAAGGAGATCTATAGTGGCCGGGATGTCCTCCGTGCATGTAATAACATTACCAACTATGGCTACTAGACCACTGGAAGGGGATCTATAGTGGCCGGGATGCCCTCCTTGCATGTAATAACATTACCAGCTATGGCTACTAGACCACTGGAAGGAGATCTATAGTGGCCGGGATGCCCTCCTTACATGTAATAACATTACCAACTATGGCTACTAGACCACTGGAAGGAGATCTATAGTGGCCGGGATGTCCTCCGTGCATGTAATAACATTACCAACTATGGCTACTAGACCACTGGAAGGGGATCTATAGTGGCCGGGATGCCCTCCTTGCATGTAATAACATTACCAGCTATGGCTACTAGACCACTGGAAGGGGATCTATAGTGGCCGGGATGCCCTCCTTGCATGTAATAACATTACCAACTATGGCTACTAGACCACTGGAAGGAGATCTATAGTGGCCGGGATGCCCTCCTTACATGTAATAACATTACCAACTATGGCTACTAGACCACTGGAAGGAGATCTATAGTGGCCGGGATGTCCTCCGTGCATGTAATAACATTACCAACTATGGCTACTAGACCACTGGAAGGAGATCTATAGTGGCCGGGATGTCCTCCGTGCATGTAATAACATTACCAACTATGGCTACTAGACCACTGGAAGGGGATCTATAGTGGCCGGGATGCCCTCCTTGCATGTAATAACATTACCAGCTATGGCTACTAGACCACTGGAAGGAGATCTATAGTGGCCGGGATGTCCTCCGTGCATGTAATAACATTACCAACTATGGCTACTAGACCACTGGAAGGAGATCTATAGTGGCCGGGATGCCCTCCTTGCATGTAATAACATCACCAGCTATGGCTACTAGACCACTGGAAGGAGATCTATAGTGGCCGGGATGCCCTCCTTGTATGTAATAACATTACCAGCTATGGCTACTAGACCACTGGAAGGAGATCTATAGTGGCCGGGATGCCCTCCTTGCATGTAATAACATTACCAGCTATGGCTACTAGACCACTGGAAGAAGATCTATAGTGGCCGGGATGCCCTCCGTGCATGTAATAACATTACCAGCTATGGCTACTAGACCACTGGAAGGAGATCTATAGTGGCCGGGATGCCCTCCGTGCATGTAATAACATTACCAGCTATGGCTACTAGACCACTGGAAGGAGATCTATAGTGGCCGGGATGCCCTCCTTGCATGTAATAACATTACCAGCTATGGCTACTAGACCACTGGAAGGAGATCTATAGTGGCCGGGATCCCAAACTAAGAGAAAAGACAAAAAAGACACAATTACAACACACATTAGAAGCACATCTCTAAGACGCCCGGGAAGTATAAGATAACAATATGTATGGTATGAAAAATTGATAAAGATATAATAAATCATTATTTATTAAAATAGATATAATAAAATAATATTAATATTATCAAACCAATACATTAATAATACATGCGGCTACTTAGGATATTACAAATTGATGATGATGCGCTCTCCTAATCCCTGGATACACAATTCATAAAGAAATACACTTAATAAATAAAAAAAAAAGTAATATCCTAAGTAGCCGCATGTATTATGAATTTATTGGTTTGTCGTGGAATCTCCCCGGCGGATGTCACAGTGGGGCTGTTATGGGGAAGCACCTGAGCTGTCTAGACGCTGCGTGGAGGAATCCCCATTATGGTAGGGGCGGGGCGATGGGCGGAGCCGGGGATCCGCATTGTGGTAGGGGCGGGGCCTATCTTATATGTTTCCCCCCCCCGTACATACAGATTGCTCACATTAATCCAGACCCTCACCCTGAATAAGAGCCTATCTTATATGTTTCCCCCCCGTACATACAGATTGCTCACATTAATCCAGACCCTCACCCTGAATAAGAGCCTATCTTATATGTTTCCCCCCCGTACATACAGATTGCTCACATTAATCCAGACCCTCACCCTGAATAAGAGCCTATCTTATATGTTTCCCCCCCTGTACATACAGATTGCTCACATTAATCCGGACCTTCACCCTGAATAAGAGCCTATCTTATATGTTTCCCCCCCTGTACATACAGATTGCTCACATTAATCCGGACCTTCACCCTGAATAAGAGCCTATCTTATATGTTTCCCCCCCCTGTACATACAGATTGCTCACATTAATCCGGACCTTCACCCTGAATAAGAGCCTATCTTATATGTTTCCCACACCCTGTACATACAGATTGCTCACATTAATCCGGACCGTCACCCTGAATAAGAGCCTATCTTATATGTTTCCCCCTGAACATACAGATTGCTCACATTAATCCGGACCTTCACCCTGAATAAGAGCCTATCTTATATGTTTCCCACACCCTGTACATACAGATTGCTCACATTAATCCGGACCTTCACCCTGAATAAGAGCCTATCTTATATGTTTCCCACACCCTGTACATACAGATTGCTCACATTAATCCGGACCGTCACCCTGAATAAGAGCCTATCTTATATGTTTCCCCCTGAACATACAGATTGCTCACATTAATCCGGACCTTCACCCTGAATAAGAGCCTATCTTATATGTTTCCCACACCCTGTACATACAGATTGCTCACATTAACCCGGACCCTCACCCTGAATAAGAGCCTATCTTATATGTTTCCCACACCCTGTACATACAGATTGCCCACATTAATCCGGACCCTCACCCTGAATAAGAGCCTATCTTATATGTTTCCCCCCCCCGTACATACAGAATGCTCACATTAATCCAGACCCTCACTCTGAATAAGAGCCTATCTTATATGTTTCCCCCCCGTACATACAGATTGCTCACATTAATCCAGACCCTCACCCTGAATAAGAGCCTATCTTATATGTTTCCCCCCCTGTACATACAGATTGCTCACATTAATCCGGACCTTCACCCTGAATAAGAGCCTATCTTATATGTTTCCCCCCCTGTACATACAGATTGCTCACATTAATCCGGACCTTCACCCTGAATAAGAGCCTATCTTATATGTTTCCCCCCCTGTACATACAGATTGCTCACATTAATCCGGACCTTCACCCTGAATAAGAGCCTATCTTATATGTTTCCCCCCCTGTACATACAGATTGCTCACATTAATCCGGACCTTCACCCTGAATAAGAGCCTATCTTATATGTTTCCCCCCCTGTACATACAGATTGCTCACATTAATCCGGACCTTCACCCTGAATAAGAGCCTATCTTATATGTTTCCCCCCTGTACATACAGATTGCTCACATTAATCCGGACCTTCACCCTGAATAAGAGCCTATCTTATATGTTTCCCCCCCTGTACATACAGATTGCTCACATTAATCCGGACCTTCACCCTGAATAAGAGCCTATCTTATATGTTTCCCACACCCTGTACATACAGATTGCTCACATTAATCCGGACCTTCACCCTGAATAAGAGCCTATCTTATATGTTTCCCACACCCTGTACATACAGATTGCTCACATTAATCCGGACCTTCACCCTGAATAAGAGCCTATCTTATATGTTTCCCACACCCTGTACATACAGATTGCTCACATTAATCCGGACCTTCACCCTGAATAAGAGCCTATCTTATATGTTTCCCACACCCTGTACATACAGATTGCTCACATTAATCCGGACCGTCACCCTGAATAAGAGCCTATCTTATATGTTTCCCACACCCTGTACATACAGATTGCCCACATTAATCCGGACCCTCACCCTGAATAAGAGCCTATCTTATATGTTTCCCACACCCTGTACATACAGATTGCTCACATTAATCCGGACCTTCACCCTGAATAGGAGCCTATCTTATATGTTTCCCACACCCTGTACATACAGATTGCTCACACTAATCCGGACCCTCACCCTGAATAAGAGCCTATCTTATATGTTTCCCACACCCTGTACATACAGATTGCCCACATTAATCCGGACCCTCACCCTGAATAAGAGCCTATCTTATATGTTTCCCACATCCTGTACATACAGATTGCCCACATTAATCCGGACCCTCACCCTGAATAAGAGCCTATCTTATATGTTTCCCACACCCTGTACATACAGATTGCTCACATTAATCCGGACCTTCACCCTGAATAAGAGCCTATCTTATATGTTTCCCACACCCTGTACATACAGATTGCTCACATTAATCCGGACCTTCACCCTGAATAAGAGCCTATCTTATATGTTTCCCACACCCTGTACATACAGATTGCTCACATTAATCCGGACCTTCACCCTGAATAGGAGCCTATCTTATATGTTTCCCACACCCTGTACATACAGATTGCTCACATTAATCCGGACCTTCACCCTGAATAGGAGCCTATCTTATATGTTTCCCACACCCTGTACATACAGATTGCTCACATTAATCCGGACCCTCACCCTGAATAAGAGCCTAACTTATATGTTTCCCACATCCTGTACATACAGATTGCTCACATTAATCCGGACCTTCACCCTGAATAAGAGCCTATCTTATATGTTTCCCACACCCTGTACATACAGATTGCCCACATTAATCCGGACCTTCACCCTGAATAAGAGCCTATCTTATATGTTTCCCACATCCTGTACATACAGATTGCTCACATTAATCCGGACCTTCACTCTGAATAAGAGCCTATCTTATATGTTTCCCCCAGTACATACAGATTGCTCACATTAATCCGGACCTTCACCCTGAATAAGAGCCTATCTTATATGTTTCCCACACCCTGTACATACAGATTGCCCACATTAATCCGGACCCTCACCCTGAATAAGAGCCTATCTTATATGTTTCCCACACCCTGTACATACAGATTGCTCACATTAATCCGGACCTTCACTCTGAATAAGAGCCTATCTTATATGTTTCCCACACCCTGTACATACAGATTGCCCACATTAATCCGGACCCTCACCCTGAATAAGAGCCTATCTTATATGTTTCCCACACCCTGTACATACAGATTGCTCACATTAATCCGGACCTTCACCCTGAATAAGAGCCTATCTTATATGTTTCCCACACCCTGTACATACAGATTGCTCACATTAATCCGGACCTTCACTCTGAATAAGAGCCTATCTTATGTTTCCCACACCCTGTACATACAGATTGCCCACATTAATCCGGACCCTCACCCTGAATAAGAGCCTATCTTATATGTTTCCCACATCCTGTACATACAGATTGCTCACATTAATCCGGACCTTCACCCTGAATAAGAGCCTATCTTATATGTTTCCCCCCCCCCCCCTGTACATACAGATTGCTCACATTAATCCGGACCTTCACCCTGAATAAGAGCCTATCTTATATGTTTCCTACACCCTGTACATACAGATTGCCCACATTAATCCGGACCTTCACCCTGAATAAGAGCCTATCTTATATGTTTCCCACACCCTGTACATACAGATTGCTCACATTAATCCGGACCTTCACCCTGAATAAGAGCCTATCTTATATGTTTCCCACATCCTGTACATACAGATTGCTCACATTAATCCAGACCCTCACCCTGAATAAGAGCCTATCTTATATGTTTCCCCCCCGTACATACAGATTGCTCACATTAATCCAGACCCTCACCCTGAATAAGAGCCTATCTTATATGTTTCCCCCCCGTACATACAGATTGCTCACATTAATCCAGACCCTCACCCTGAATAAGAGCCTATCTTATATGTTCCCCCCCCTGTACATACAGATTGCTCACATTAATCCGGACCCTCACCCTGAATAAGAGCCTATCTTATATGTTTCCCCCCCTGTACATACAGATTGCTCACATTAATCCGGACCTTCACCCTGAATAAGAGCCTATCTTATATGTTTCCCCCCCTGTACATACAGATTGCTCACATTAATCCGGACCTTCACCCTGAATAAGAGCCTATCTTATATGTTTCCCCCCTGTACATACAGATTGCTCACATTAATCCGGACCTTCACCCTGAATAAGAGCCTATCTTATATGTTTCCCACATCCTGTACATACAGATTGCTCACATTAATCCGGACCTTCACCCTGAATAAGAGCCTATCTTATATGTTTCCCCCCCCCTGTACATACAGATTGCTCACATTAATCCGGACCTTCACCCTGAATAAGAGCCTATCTTATATGTTTCCCACACCCTGTACATACAGATTGCTCACATTAATCCGGACCTTCACCCTGAATAAGAGCCTATCTTATATGTTTCCCACATCCTGTACATACAGATTGCTCACATTAATCCAGACCCTCACCCTGAATAAGAGCCTATCTTATATGTTTCCCCCCCTGTACATACAGATTGCTCACATTAATCCGGACCCTCACCCTGAATAAGAGCCTATCTTATATGTTTCCCACACCCTGTACATACAGATTGCTCACATTAATCCGGACCTTCACCCTGAATAAGAGCCTATCTTATATGTTTCCCCCCTGTACATACAGATTGCTCACATTAATCCGGACCTTCACCCTGAATAAGAGCCTATCTTATATGTTTCCCCCCCTGTACATACAGATTGCTCACATTAATCCGGACCTTCACCCTGAATAAGAGCCTATCTTATATGTTTCCCACACCCTGTACATACAGATTGCTCACATTAATCCGGACCTTCACCCTGAATAAGAGCCTATCTTATATGTTTCCCACACCCTGTACATACAGATTGCTCACATTAATCCGGACCTTCACCCTGAATAAGAGCCTATCTTATATGTTTCCTACACCCTGTACATACAGATTGCTCACATTAATCCGGACCCTCACCCTGAATAAGAGCCTATCTTATATGTTTCCCCCCCTGTACATACAGATTGCCCACATTAATCCGGACCTTCACCCTGAATAAGAGCCTATCTTATATGTTTCCCACACCCTGTACATACAGATTGCTCACATTAATCCGGACCTTCACCCTGAATAAGAGCCTATCTTATATGTTTCCCACACCCTGTACATACAGATTGCCCACATTAATCCGGACCTTCACCCTGAATAAGAGCCTATCTTATATGTTTCCCACACCCTGTACATACAGATTGCTCACATTAATCCGGACCCTCACCCTGAATAAGAGCCTATCTTATATGTTTCCCACACCCTGTACATACAGATTGCCCACATTAATCCGGACCCTCACCCTGAATAAGAGCCTATCTTATATGTTTCCCACACCCTGTACATACAGATTGCTCACATTAATCCGGACCTTCACCCTGAATAAGAGCCTATCTTATATGTTTCCCACACCCTGTACATACAGATTGCCCACATTAATCCGGATCCTCACCCTGAATAAGAGCCTATCTTATATGTTTCCCACACCCTGTACATACAGATTGCTCACATTAATCCGGACCTTCACCCTGAATAAGAGCCTATCTTATATGTTTCCCACACCCTGTACATACAGATTGCTCACATTAATCCGGACCCTCACCCTGAATAAGAGCCTATCTTATATGTTTCCCACACCCTGTACATACAGATTGCTCACATTAATCCGGACCTTCACCCTGAATAAGAGCCTATCTTATATGTTTCCCACACCCTGTACATACAGATTGCCCACATTAATCCGGATCCTCACCCTGAATAAGAGCCTATCTTATATGTTTCCCACACCCTGTACATACAGATTGCTCACATTAATCCGGACCCTCACCCTGAATAAGAGCCTATCTTATATGTTTCCCACACCCTGTACATACAGATTGCCCACATTAATCCGGACCCTCACCCTGAATAAGAGCCTATCTTATATGTTTCCCACATCCTGTACATACAGATTGCCCACATTAATCCGGACCCTCACCCTGAATAAGAGCCTATCTTATATGTTTCCCACACCCTGTACATACAGATTGCTCACATTAATCCGGACCTTCACCCTGAATAAGAGCCTATCTTATATGTTTCCCACACCCTGTACATACAGATTGCTCACATTAATCCGGACCTTCACCCTGAATAAGAGCCTATCTTATATGTTTCCCACACCCTGTACATACAGATTGCTCACATTAATCCGGACCTTCACCCTGAATAGGAGCCTATCTTATATGTTTCCCACACCCTGTACATACAGATTGCTCACATTAATCCGGACCTTCACCCTGAATAGGAGCCTATCTTATATGTTTCCCACACCCTGTACATACAGATTGCTCACATTAATCCGGACCCTCACCCTGAATAAGAGCCTAACTTATATGTTTCCCACATCCTGTACATACAGATTGCTCACATTAATCCGGACCTTCACCCTGAATAAGAGCCTATCTTATATGTTTCCCACACCCTGTACATACAGATTGCCCACATTAATCCGGACCTTCACCCTGAATAAGAGCCTATCTTATGTTTCCCACACCCTGTACATACAGATTGCCCACATTAATCCGGACCCTCACCCTGAATAAGAGCCTATCTTATATGTTTCCCACATCCTGTACATACAGATTGCTCACATTAATCCGGACCTTCACCCTGAATAAGAGCCTATCTTATATGTTTCCCACACCCTGTACATACAGATTGCTCACATTAATCCAGACCTTCACTCTGAATAAGAGCCTATCTTATATGTTTCCCCCCAGTACATACAGATTGCCCACATTAATCCGGACCCTCACCCTGAATAAGAGCCTATCTTATATGTTTCCCACACCCTGTACATACAGATTGCTCACATTAATCCGGACCTTCACTCTGAATAAGAGCCTATCTTATATGTTTCCCACACCCTGTACATACAGATTGCCCACATTAATCCGGACCCTCACCCTGAATAAGAGCCTATCTTATATGTTTCCCACACCCTGTACATACAGATTGCTCACATTAATCCGGACCTTCACCCTGAATAAGAGCCTATCTTATATGTTTCCCACACCCTGTACATACAGATTGCTCACATTAATCCGGACCTTCACTCTGAATAAGAGCCTATCTTATGTTTCCCACACCCTGTACATACAGATTGCCCACATTAATCCGGACCCTCACCCTGAATAAGAGCCTATCTTATATGTTTCCCACATCCTGTACATACAGATTGCTCACATTAATCCGGACCTTCACCCTGAATAAGAGCCTATCTTATATGTTTCCCCCCCCCCCTGTACATACAGATTGCTCACATTAATCCGGACCTTCACCCTGAATAAGAGGCTATCTTATATGTTTCCTACACCCTGTACATACAGATTGCCCACATTAATCCGGACCTTCACCCTGAATAAGAGCCTATCTTATATGTTTCCCACACCCTGTACATACAGATTGCTCACATTAATCCGGACCTTCACCCTGAATAAGAGCCTATCTTATATGTTTCCCACATCCTGTACATACAGATTGCTCACATTAATCCAGACCCTCACCCTGAATAAGAGCCTATCTTATATGTTTCCCCCCCGTACATACAGATTGCTCACATTAATCCAGACCCTCACCCTGAATAAGAGCCTATCTTATATGTTTCCCCCCCGTACATACAGATTGCTCACATTAATCCAGACCCTCACCCTGAATAAGAGCCTATCTTATATGTTCCCCCCCCTGTACATACAGATTGCTCACATTAATCCGGACCTTCACCCTGAATAAGAGCCTATCTTATATGTTTCCCCCCTGTACATACAGATTGCTCACATTAATCCGGACCTTCACCCTGAATAAGAGCCTATCTTATATGTTTCCCACATCCTGTACATACAGATTGCTCACATTAATCCGGACCTTCACCCTGAATAAGAGCCTATCTTATATGTTTCCCCCCCCCCCTGTACATACAGATTGCTCACATTAATCCGGACCTTCACCCTGAATAAGAGCCTATCTTATATGTTTCCTACACCCTGTACATACAGATTGCCCACATTAATCCGGACCTTCACCCTGAATAAGAGCCTATCTTATATGTTTCCCACACCCTGTACATACAGATTGCTCACATTAATCCGGACCTTCACCCTGAATAAGAGCCTATCTTATATGTTTCCCACATCCTGTACATACAGATTGCTCACATTAATCCAGACCCTCACCCTGAATAAGAGCCTATCTTATATGTTTCCCCCCCTGTACATACAGATTGCTCACATTAATCCGGACCCTCACCCTGAATAAGAGCCTATCTTATATGTTTCCCACACCCTGTACATACAGATTGCTCACATTAATCCGGACCTTCACCCTGAATAAGAGCCTATCTTATATGTTTCCCCCCTGTACATACAGATTGCTCACATTAATCCGGACCTTCACCCTGAATAAGAGCCTATCTTATATGTTTCCCCCCCTGTACATACAGATTGCTCACATTAATCCGGACCTTCACCCTGAATAAGAGCCTATCTTATATGTTTCCCACACCCTGTACATACAGATTGCTCACATTAATCCGGACCTTCACCCTGAATAAGAGCCTATCTTATATGTTTCCTACACCCTGTACATACAGATTGCTCACATTAATCCGGACCCTCACCCTGAATAAGAGCCTATCTTATATGTTTCCCCCCCTGTACATACAGATTGCCCACATTAATCCGGACCTTCACCCTGAATAAGAGCCTATCTTATATGTTTCCCACACCCTGTACATACAGATTGCTCACATTAATCCGGACCTTCACCCTGAATAAGAGCCTATCTTATATGTTTCCCACACCCTGTACATACAGATTGCCCACATTAATCCGGATCCTCACCCTGAATAAGAGCCTATCTTATATGTTTCCCACACCCTGTACATACAGATTGCCCACATTAATCCGGACCTTCACCCTGAATAAGAGCCTATCTTATATGTTTCCCACACCCTGTACATACAGATTGCTCACATTAATCCGGACCCTCACCCTGAATAAGAGCCTATCTTATATGTTTCCCACACCCTGTACATACAGATTGCCCACATTAATCCGGACCCTCACCCTGAATAAGAGCCTATCTTATATGTTTCCCACATCCTGTACATACAGATTGCCCACATTAATCCGGACCCTCACCCTGAATAAGAGCCTATCTTATATGTTTCCCACACCCTGTACATACAGATTGCCCACATTAATCCGGACCCTCACCCTGAATAAGAGCCTATCTTATATGTTTCCCACACCCTGTACATACAGATTGCTCACATTAATCCGGACCTTCACCCTGAATAGGAGCCTATCTTATATGTTTCCCACACCCTGTACATACAGATTGCTCACATTAATCCGGACCTTCACTCTGAATAAGAGCCTATCTTATATGTTTCCCACACCCTGTACATACAGATTGCTCACATTAATCCGGACCTTCACTCTGAATAAGAGCCTATCTTATGTTTCCCACACCCTGTACATACAGATTGCCCACATTAATCCGGACCCTCACCCTGAATAAGAGCCTATCTTATATGTTTCCCACATCCTGTACATACAGATTGCTCACATTAATCCGGACCTTCACCCTGAATAAGAGCCTATCTTATATGTTTCCCCCCCCCCTGTACATACAGATTGCTCACATTAATCCGGACCTTCACCCTGAATAAGAGCCTATCTTATATGTTTCCTACACCCTGTACATACAGATTGCCCACATTAATCCGGACCTTCACCCTGAATAAGAGCCTATCTTATATGTTTCCCACACCCTGTACATACAGATTGCTCACATTAATCCGAACCCTCACCCTGAATAAGAGCCTATCTTATATGTTTCCCACACCCTGTACATACAGATTGCTCACATTAATCCGAACCCTCACCCTGAATAAGAGCCTATCTTATATGTTTCCCACACCCTGTACATACAGATTGCTCACATTAATCCGGACCTTCACCCTGAATAAGAGCCTATCTTATATGTTTCCCACACCCTGTACATACAGATTGCCCACATTAATCCGGACCCTCACCCTGAATAAGAGCCTATCTTATATGTTTCCCACACCCTGTACATACAGATTGCTCACATTAATCCGGACCTTCACCCTGAATAAGAGCCTATCTTATATGTTTCCCACACCCTGTACATACAGATTGCCCGCATTAATCCGGACCTTCACCCTGAATAAGAGCCTATCTTATATGTTTCCCACACCCTGTACATACAGATTGCTCACATTAATCCGGACCTTCACCCTGAATAAGAGCCTATCTTATATGTTTCCTACACCCTGTACATACAGATTGCTCACATTAATCCGGACCCTCACCCTGAATAAGAGCCTATCTTATATGTTTCCCCCCCTGTACATACAGATTGCCCACATTAATCCGGACCTTCACCCTGAATAAGAGCCTATCTTATATGTTTCCCACACCCTGTACATACAGATTGCTCACATTAATCCGGACCTTCACCCTGAATAAGAGCCTATCTTATATGTTTCCCACACCCTGTACATACAGATTGCCCACATTAATCCGGATCCTCACCCTGAATAAGAGCCTATCTTATATGTTTCCCACACCCTGTACATACAGATTGCCCACATTAATCCGGACCTTCACCCTGAATAAGAGCCTATCTTATATGTTTCCCACACCCTGTACATACAGATTGCTCACATTAATCCGGACCCTCACCCTGAATAAGAGCCTATCTTATATGTTTCCCACACCCTGTACATACAGATTGCCCACATTAATCCGGACCCTCACCCTGAATAAGAGCCTATCTTATATGTTTCCCACATCCTGTACATACAGATTGCCCACATTAATCCGGACCCTCACCCTGAATAAGAGCCTATCTTATATGTTTCCCACACCCTGTACATACAGATTGCCCACATTAATCCGGACCCTCACCCTGAATAAGAGCCTATCTTATATGTTTCCCACACCCTGTACATACAGATTGCTCACATTAATCCGGACCTTCACCCTGAATAGGAGCCTATCTTATATGTTTCCCACACCCTGTACATACAGATTGCTCACATTAATCCGGACCTTCACTCTGAATAAGAGCCTATCTTATATGTTTCCCACACCCTGTACATACAGATTGCTCACATTAATCCGGACCTTCACTCTGAATAAGAGCCTATCTTATGTTTCCCACACCCTGTACATACAGATTGCCCACATTAATCCGGACCCTCACCCTGAATAAGAGCCTATCTTATATGTTTCCCACACCCTGTACATACAGATTGCCCACATTAATCCGGACCTTCACCCTGAATAAGAGCCTATCTTATATGTTTCCCACATCCTGTACATACAGATTGCTCACATTAATCCGGACCTTCACCCTGAATAAGAGCCTATCTTATATGTTTCCCCCCCCCCTGTACATACAGATTGCTCACATTAATCCGGACCTTCACCCTGAATAAGAGCCTATCTTATATGTTTCCTACACCCTGTACATACAGATTGCCCACATTAATCCGGACCTTCACCCTGAATAAGAGCCTATCTTATATGTTTCCCACACCCTGTACATACAGATTGCTCACATTAATCCGAACCCTCACCCTGAATAAGAGCCTATCTTATATGTTTCCCACACCCTGTACATACAGATTGCTCACATTAATCCGAACCCTCACCCTGAATAAGAGCCTATCTTATATGTTTCCCACACCCTGTACATACAGATTGCTCACATTAATCCGGACCTTCACCCTGAATAAGAGCCTATCTTATATGTTTCCCACACCCTGTACATACAGATTGCCCACATTAATCCGGACCCTCACCCTGAATAAGAGCCTATCTTATATGTTTCCCACACCCTGTACATACAGATTGCTCACATTAATCCGGACCTTCACCCTGAATAAGAGCCTATCTTATATGTTTCCCACACCCTGTACATACAGATTGCCCGCATTAATCCGGACCTTCACCCTGAATAAGAGCCTATCTTATATGTTTCCCACACCCTGTACATACAGATTGCTCACATTAATCCGGACCTTCACCCTGAATAAGAGCCTATCTTATATGTTTCCCACACCCTGTACATACAGATTGCCCGCATTAATCCGGACCTTCACCCTGAATAAGAGCCTATCTTATATGTTTCCCACACCCTGTACATACAGATTGCTCACATTAATCCGGACCTTCACCCTGAATAAGAGCCTATCTTATATGTTTCCCACACCCTGTACATACAGATTGCTCACATTAATCCGGACCTTCACCCTGAATAAGAGCCTATCTTATATGTTTCCCACACCCTGTACATACAGATTGCTCACATTAATCCGGACCTTCACCCTGAATAAGAGCCTATCTTATATGTTTCCCCCCCCCCCTGTACATACAGATTGCTCACATTAATCCGGACCTTCACCCTGAATAAGAGCCTATCTTATATGTTTCCTACACCCTGTACATACAGATTGCCCACATTAATCCGGACCTTCACCCTGAATAAGAGCCTATCTTATATGTTTCCCACACCCTGTACATACAGATTGCTCACATTAATCCGGACCTTCACCCTGAATAAGAGCCTATCTTATATGTTTCCCACATCCTGTACATACAGATTGCTCACATTAATCCAGACCCTCACCCTGAATAAGAGCCTATCTTATATGTTTCCCCCCCTGTACATACAGATTGCTCACATTAATCCGGACCCTCACCCTGAATAAGAGCCTATCTTATATGTTTCCCACACCCTGTACATACAGATTGCTCACATTAATCCAGACCCTCACCCTGAATAAGAGCCTATCTTATATGTTTCCCCCCCTGTACATACAGATTGCTCACATTAATCCGGACCCTCACCCTGAATAAGAGCCTATCTTATATGTTTCCCCCCCTGTACATACAGATTGCTCACATTAATCCGGACCTTCACCCTGAATAAGAGCCTATCTTATATGTTTCCCCCCCTGTACATACAGATTGCTCACATTAATCCGGACCTTCACCCTGAATAAGAGCCTATCTTATATGTTTCCCACACCCTGTACATACAGATTGCTCACATTAATCCGGACCCTCACCCTGAATAAGAGCCTATCTTATATGTTTCCCACACCCTGTACATACAGATTGCTCACATTAATCCGGACCTTCACCCTGAATAAGAGCCTATCTTATATGTTTCCCCCCTGTACATACAGATTGCTCACATTAATCCGGACCTTCACCCTGAATAAGAGCCTATCTTATATGTTTCCCCCCCTGTACATACAGATTTCTCACATTAATCCGGACCTTCACCCTGAATAAGAGCCTATCTTATATGTTTCCCACACCCTGTACATACAGATTGCTCACATTAATCCGGACCTTCACCCTGAATAAGAGCCTATCTTATATGTTTCCTACACCCTGTACATACAGATTGCCCACATTAATCCGGACCTTCACCCTGAATAAGAGCCTATCTTATATGTTTCCCACACCCTGTACATACAGATTGCTCACATTAATCCGGACCTTCACCCTGAATAAGAGCCTATCTTATATGTTTCCCACACCCTGTACATACAGATTGCCCACATTAATCCGGATCCTCACCCTGAATAAGAGCCTATCTTATATGTTTCCCACACCCTGTACATACAGATTGCCCACATTAATCCGGACCTTCACCCTGAATAAGAGCCTATCTTATATGTTTCCCACACCCTGTACATACAGATTGCTCACATTAATCCGGACCCTCACCCTGAATAAGAGCCTATCTTATATGTTTCCCACACCCTGTACATACAGATTGCCCACATTAATCCGGACCCTCACCCTGAATAAGAGCCTATCTTATATGTTTCCCACATCCTGTACATACAGATTGCCCACATTAATCCGGACCCTCACCCTGAATAAGAGCCTATCTTATATGTTTCCCACACCCTGTACATACAGATTGCCCACATTAATCCGGTCCTTCACCCTGAATAAGAGCCTATCTTATATGTTTCCCACACCCTGTACATACAGATTGCCCACATTAATCCGGACCCTCACCCTGAATAAGAGCCTATCTTATATGTTTCCCACACCCTGTACATACAGATTGCTCACATTAATCCGGACATTCACCCTGAATAAGAGCCTATCTTATATGTTTCCCACACCCTGTACATACAGATTGCTCACATTAATCCGGACCTTCACCCTGAATAGGAGCCTATCTTATATGTTTCCCACACCCTGTACATACAGATTGCCCACATTAATCCGGACCCTCACCCTGAATAAGAGCCTAACTTATATGTTTCCCACATCCTGTACATACAGATTGCTCACATTAATCCGGACCTTCACCCTGAATAAGAGCCTATCTTATATGTTTCCCACACCCTGTACATACAGATTGCCCACATTAATCCGGACCCTCACCCTGAATAAGAGCCTATCTTATATGTTTCCCACACCCTGTACATACAGATTGCTCACATTAATCCGGACCTTCACTCTGAATAAGAGCCTATCTTATATGTTTCCCACACCCTGTACATACAGATTGCTCACATTAATCCGGACCTTCACTCTGAATAAGAGCCTATCTTATGTTTCCCACACCCTGTACATACAGATTGCCCACATTAATCCGGACCCTCACCCTGAATAAGAGCCTATCTTATATGTTTACCACATCCTGTACATACAGATTGCTCACATTAATCCGGACCTTCACCCTGAATAAGAGCCTATCTTATATGTTCCCCCCCCCCCCTGTACATACAGATTGCTCACATTAATCCGGACCTTCACCCTGAATAAGAGCCTATCTTATATGTTTCCCACACCCTGTACATACAGATTGCTCACATTAATCCGGACCTTCACTCTGAATAAGAGCCTATCTTATGTTTCCCACACCCTGTACATACAGATTGCCCACATTAATCCGGACCCTCACCCTGAATAAGAGCCTATCTTATATGTTTCCCACATCCTGTACATACAGATTGCTCACATTAATCCGGACCTTCACCCTGAATAAGAGCCTATCTTATATGTTTCCCCCCCCCCCCTGTACATACAGATTGCTCACATTAATCCGGACCTTCACCCTGAATAAGAGCCTATCTTATATGTTTCCCACACCCTGTACATACAGATTGCTCACATTAATCCGGACCTTCACTCTGAATAAGAGCCTATCTTATGTTTCCCACACCCTGTACATACAGATTGCCCACATTAATCCGGACCCTCACCCTGAATAAGAGCCTATCTTATATGTTTCCCACATCCTGTACATACAGATTGCTCACATTAATCCGGACCTTCACCCTGAATAAGAGCCTATCTTATATGTTTCCCCCCCCCCCCCCTGTACATACAGATTGCTCACATTAATCCGGACCTTCACCCTGAATAAGAGCCTATCTTATATGTTTCCCACACCCTGTACATACAGATTGCCCACATTAATCCGGACCCTCACCCTGAATAAGAGCATATCTTATATGTTTCCCACACCCTGTACATACAGATTGCTCACATTAATCCGGACCTTCACTCTGAATAAGAGCCTATCTTATATGTTTCCCACACCCTGTACATACAGATTGCTCACATTAATCCGGACCTTCACTCTGAATAAGAGCCTATCTTATGTTTCCCACACCCTGTACATACAGATTGCCCACATTAATCCGGAACCCTCACCCTGAATAAGAGCCTATCTTATATGTTTCCCACATCCTGTAC